>JAOTRH010422870.1:0-34434 GCA_034768845.1 Heliamphora exappendiculata | reverse complement strand
TTCTTTCTTTTTTACTTTGAAAGAAATATTGTTGTATCTTAATCTAGAAGTGATTAAAGCTTGAAAGCTATACTCTACATTGTTAAAACCAATCAAGTGTTGTATTTGTTTAAATTTTAATTTTTGTCCACTTTGTCTTAAATAGTCCAACACAGGGTTTTTTTTTATTATAAGTTTAAAATAAAATTACTTGTGAATTGAATAAGTAATATTTTTGTGAATTAAAGGTTATACACTTGTTTTATTATTTCATCTAAGAAATTTTTAAATACCCAATTCACCCCCCTCTTGGGATTACACACGCAACATCAACAACCCACTTCCAATCGTGCCCCAAGGTCAAGATCTTGGAATACCCTAAAATCCAGTGGAAGGGCCAACTATAGAAATCCCAATTTGACTCCGCCTAATCTTAGGTGGATCCGAAGATAAAAACAGGTGGAGTAGTGCTTCAGTTCGATCCTCGGGAAGTGATCCAAGCTCGATATTTGAACCCAAAACGTTCCAACCAAAGAAATTTTGTTAAAACTTCAAAACTTGCTATCCAAGTAAGGCGACCGCCATGCTCATTGTGGCGACCACCAATAGAACCTCTTGGAAACTCTAGCCAGAAATGGCGACCGCCACCTCCAATGTGGCGACCGCCAACTCCAAATGGCCTGACATGCCCTAGAACGTGGCAGCACCTCATTGGTTGAAGAACTCTATAAATACCGTACCCCTTGTACGTTTTTTAGGACAAAATTTGAGTGAGAGATTTTGGGAGTGAAGCTTTGTCGAGTCGTCGAGTAATTCTGAACCCCGACGCCAAAGCCCTGCCAACATACTGAGATTTGAGCCTTTTGATGCCTACATTGCAAGCCTTGCTTGGATCACCAACCGAGGATTGGCCCATTGAAGTACATTTCCAACTTGAGGATTCCTTCCCAATCTAGGTACCTCGCTTGGATCCCCGATCCTTCTAACTCTATTTTCTCTCTCTTTTGGAGTGATCGGGTTAAATTCATTTTTAATTTGTGTATTTCTTCCATTTGAATAGTTAACCTTGCTTCTTACTTACTTTCCTTCATCTAGTTTAATCTTTTTAATTAATTTCTTAGTCTACACTTTCACACTAAGCACATTATGTTTTTATTTTATTAATTCATTAAATTAGTGCTAACATATTTTGGCAATTACAACTTATTAATGTTGTTAATTGTTATAATAATGCACTTACATTTATGTGAATGTAGTAACAAATACTACATTTCACATTTGAGTTAAGTATTTGTATTTAATTTCTCTAATTTTCTTAGCATTAGTTTAATTTTATTTACTAGTATTTATTTTCATTTTATTTTATTTTCTTGTAATATTAATGTCATTTTTTTAAGCATTAGTTTAATGTTCTTTTACTAGTTTTATTTTTTTTTCTTTTTATTACTAGTATTTCTTTCTTTCTCTTGTTAATACTAATGTTCAATTTTTCTTTATTTTCTTTCTTTTCAACATTAGCTCATAATGTCCATTTTGGCATTCATTTTATTTTAATATTAGCATTTATTTTCTTTCCTTACAAAGCTTCTTTTCTTTCTTTTATTAGCTTTATTTTCCTTTCATAGTATTTTTTTTATTCTTGGTAAATTCAAAAGTCACAAAAAAAGACTTTCAAGTTATTTTGCACTTTTAAATGATAGTATAATTTTCTCCCATTTCTTTTATTTTCATTTCTCTTTTAAAGCATAAAATGTAAATAGTTAGGTTCTTTTTTAGTAATATTTTCTAATCCTTTCAATCGGCCTTTTTTTCTTTTATAAACTTCTTCTTCATTTTCTTTTCCATCTTAAACTCTTTTTTGTTAAAACACATCTATTTTTGTTTTCTTTGTTAATAGACTTTTCTTTCTTTTAAAAACATAGAAGTCTTGTACATCTTTCATTTTAAATACTTATCATGTTCATATTGCTCTTTCTAATTGAATGTTTGTGAAATGCATATTTTGATTATTTTCTTTAATTGTATGTTTAGAATAGTTTAATTTATCTTTTGTAACAAATCATGTTTAGGTAATTTTTAACAACCCCTTGCATTTTTATTTTGATATTTGCTTTATTTGGCATTCTATATGCGTATGTTATGTATTATTCATATTTGATTTTGGATGTTTCCTCTTTACCTCTATTTTCTTTATTTGCATGTATTTGAAAAATTCTATTAAAGAACCAATGATGATTAGTAGGGGCCAACCTTATGGCTGGGCGAATGGGGTGCCTGACACATTTTCCAATTCGTACCTTAGCCCCCGAACCCTCTTTATCTGCTTAACGTTTTCAAGATCAGTAGCCATTTTTCTTTTTCTTAATTTTTTTTCAGAAACTAAGTGGCAACTCCATTTTCAACAAAAAGAAATTTTCAAAATTTAGCTTTTAAGGTGTTAAAATATTTTCTAAACATCTTTGAAACCCCTTATTTTTTACTATTTTTCAAAAACCCCTAAATCTCAACGCCATAGTATTTTCTGGCGACTCTGCTGAGGATTGGTTTCTAAAATCAAATAAGAGGGCTAGACTTGAAAACATCATTGGTTCTTAATAAAATCTCTTATTGGCAATTTTGCACGCATATGTATTGTTCTTCAGACCCCCCAACCTGGTCGACCCGATGCCTCGATCGTTTATCCATTTCGGAGATTGTTGGGAAGATGGGCAAGCCTTGCTGACTGCATGCTTGCATAGGTGCAGTAAAAGAGTTCAGGCGTACTGTTTGACCGTGTACTGTACCACTCCTGGCATGTGAGGTATATAACCGGCTTTATTCAAAAGGTACCATGTTCGATTGATCAAAATCGGCCTTCCGCATATAATGGATTTAGAACTCTCCTTTAGGTGCTATTGACCCTGTTAGAATTATGTGTTTTCTTTATTGTATGTTTTGCTTGTGTATTGTTAGGATTATTCATCTGGATTAGGTTAGTTTTTTTCCCGAGTTTAGCTCGGGTTTTTCTTTTATCCCTTGTTGATTAGGTTAGTTTTTCTTTCAGGTTTTTACCCGGGCCTTGTTCCTCACCATGTTCGGTTTTCACACCATAATCTTCTTCTCGGGGTCATGCCCGTGTTTCGTTTTAAGGCCTCTATGGTAGTTTCTCTCTCCTCTGGGTTCTTCCCAGATCGTTTGATTTTTTTGCCTTTGTTTAGGCTCGTTTCTTTCAAAGCTTTTTACATACCCATGAAAGTTAGTCCTTTTTCCTTATAGTTATGCTGCCCATTTTCTGTTAGAATCCTAGGTTAAACCAACCTCTTGAAAGTTAGAATTGTTTCCTTATTGGAGTGCTGTCCATTTTCCCATTTTTAGTAAACTTTCCTTCTAGAATCTAGTCGATCCCTCTCCTTGGCCATCATTCTGGTTTTTAGGTCACCCTGTTGTTATACTGCCAGCATGAGGCCAACATGGGCATTGTTTTAGTCTCCGTGTTTATCTGCTCACGATTTGCTATTTTGGGTATCCGAGATATTTGCTATCTGTTATCAGATGTTTACCCGGAAGGTGCCTGATATTGGTTGTTCTTCTTTTGGAATCAAGGTTTTCTTTGAGTTTACCATTGGGCTGAGAAAAGTACAGTCAGCATACGTTTGGGTGAGGTTAAGATCAGGCAGACTTTGTAGGGTATCTAAATAGTCAGCTGAAATGGCAGAAAATGAGATGCACTTGACAACTTTAATGAGAGCAATTGCTAAAATACAGAGGACTGTGGAGCAGCAAACTCAGGCTCAGAATTAGTGCCAAGCACAGATTCAGGCAATCCAGGACCGTTTAGCAGTACTGAACGAACAGCATGTTAACCTAAATGGTAATGGGGAAGACTTTAGGGATGACAACCAGATCCCCAATGGACCGCAAGTTGTTCCACTACCACCACGGGGCCGTCGTTAGGTGATAGTTGAGGAAGAAAACACAGCTCAGTCGAGGGAATCTACATTGGTTGAAAAGATCAACCGAATGGAGAAGGTCCTTGAAAAGGCCAAAGGGATCGAAGAATATATGCTAGATGTGGGAGGACTATGTTTATTCCCAAATACTAAGCTCCCGGATAAGTTTAAGATGCCCAACATGGAAAAATTTGATAGAATCAAAGATCCCAGAATTCATCTCTGAATGTATGTTGGTACCCTGTCGCCAATGGAAATTGATGACCAGTTGAAGGCTTTGCTCTTTCACCGATCTCTCTCTGGGTCAGCCCAGAAATGGTTCCTCTCCCTCGATGTAGCAAATATTAGAACTTGGGAAGACATAGTTATGGCTTTTGTCAGTCAGTATAGTTATAATATTCAACTGGACGTAACTACCCAAGAGCTCGAGACGATTCGATAGGAGAATCGAAAGTCTTTTGTTGACTTCCTGACTTGATGGAGGAGTAAGGCTGCCAAGATGACAAATTGGCCCTCTGAGAAAGAGCAAGTGAAGATAGTAGTGAAGAATCTACAAGCTCCCTTGAAACGCTATCTGATCACACAACCACTCTGCACATTCGAGCAATTGTTTGATGCTGGGGTTCAGATTGAGGATGCAATTCAGTTTAGGGATATTGAGAAGGTTGAATCGAGCCAAAAACCCAGGAGGACCTTCCCCATAAATAACCAAAACTAATATGCTGCCACAAACCTCGTGTCTTGTTCAAACGAGATAAACCTGCTGAACCCATCCTCTTCCGCCCAGCAATCCAATAATACCCAACAGTCAGACAATGGCCAACAGCAACAAAGGCCGAGAAGAGTTTTCACTCTCCTTAAGATTTCTTTATCCACTGCCCTAAGTCGACTCGTTGAGAAAGGGCTTATCAAGCCATTGGACCCCATGCCTGTACCTGATCCCCCACCGCTGAGGTTTAATGCTTCTCAATACTATGCCTTCCACCAAGGTCACGGACACCTAACTGATAAGTTCTTAAGGCTTCGATACGAGATCCAGAACCTCATCAATAACAAGGTGATTCTGCCACCATCTGCTTCTCAAAAACTAAATGTTACGACTAACCCCTTGCTAAATCATACCAAGAAGGCTAGGGTAAATTACATATCTCTGGGAGAGTTAGAGGACCCAAGTCAGCACATCTGTTTGGCTCATTTGCCGCACCCTCATGTTTCAGTAACTGAGGAAATGATAGCTTGCTCATTTATCGTGGTTAGAGGTAGCTAGGACAGGATAGAAGAATGGGATGATGGTGCCTGAGGGTGGTATCAGACAACATTCCCAGTTATCCAACAAGAGGAAGAAGAGCATAACGAGGAAAACGATTAGCCTTTGGATTACCCAGCCCGACCATACGGGTTTGGCCACGTGCTCGACGGCATTACCCTTTCCCAACTTTTTGAGGAAGAGGTATATGTGGATGAAATGCAATCCTACTGGCTGGTAAGGATCGTGCTAAAATCAGATGGGGCCAAGTGGACTAATTTTTGGGCCGCTCAGGAACAGCAAGTGGACTTTATCGAAGACGACGAGGAGAGAAGAGAAAGAATGGCAATCACGGATTTAGGCAATTTATGGGCATTCGAAAGCACTTCACCTGTGAATAAGATGCTACAGACCAATGACACGATAACAGGATTATAGGATCTCGAGGAGGAAATAGAACATCTGACCAGAAGCGGGCGACATTTCAAGCCAGCCCAGCTGGAACAGGGGCAACCAAGTGAAAAAGGAAAGTAAAAAGAACAAGAAGAAGAAGATGATGCGGTGGTGAAGCAGTTAAAGAAGACGCAAGCTAACATCAGCATTTGGGGGCTACTGATGGCCTCGTACAAACACAGATAAGCTGTACTAAAGGTTTTGAATAAAGCCAGTGTTTTGATAGAGGCCACCCCCGAGCAGCTGATTGCACTTATTCTGCCAGCAATTGAATCGAAAGTCATTTTTTTTTCGATAAAGATCTGCCAGTATAAGGGAGAAATCACAACAAACCACTGCACATCACCATTAAGTGCCTAGAAAAATCGGTCCCTATGACTCTCATCGATAATGGGTCTGCGTTAAACGTATGTCCGCTCAGAATGGCACTCTATTTAGGACTAAAGGCGGAGTAATTCGTACCAAGCAATCAACGGGTCCGGGCTTATGACAACACAAGGAGGGATGTACTGGGACTAGTGTCGTTTGCGATATCAGTAGGGCCCTTAGAAACGTTGATCGAGTTCCATGTACTAGATGTACCAGTGTCTTTCAACTTGTTGTTGGGAAGACCTTGGTTGCATGACCCAAATATCCAGGCTGTACCATCGACTCTCCATCAGAAGCTAAAACTGATAAAAAATGGGGCAATTTTAACTACTCACGGAGAAGACAGCATTCATCCCCCGAGAGGAGGAGATGGCACAACTCTGTTAGAAGTTTAGCATAGTGAAGATGATGTGTTGCTCAGTGGTTTTAGGTTTGATGAAGCACAGGCTATTCAGATGCTAATGAATGAAGAAGAAAGGGATGTCAGCCCGCGGGCTGTTACAATGATGAGGAAAATGTCCTTCCCTGGCATGAGATTAGGACGCAAGCAGTAGGGAATACCGGAACCCATTAAGGTATTGCTAACTTCGCACCATTTTGGTCTTGGGTATAAACCAACGGAAGAAGATCTGGAAGGGTCTAGATGGAGACGAAAGGCCAATTATTCTAGGACGCTAAATGGGTACTTTGTCAAGGAAGGGGAAGATTCCCCGTATTGTGGCTTTCTAGAGCCGTGGATCGACGAAGAAACTAATCAAAAGTTGCCAGGGTTGGAGATCTTTTTCAACCATCAGTTGTCTGACATGAAAGAGGACGAGACAGTGGAAGGGAAAGAAGAAGGAAAGAAGGCATGGGAAGAAGATTGGGCCGACAAGTTTGATGGTACTGACATGGGAATGCTGTTTAATGAGAAGATGGCCCAGCTACAGGTGACTGATTAGGACTGCTTTATTATGGGTTTCAGCGCACCAGTAGACTGCACCAAGCTTATCGTCGATGCGGCCACAAAAGAAGTAAAGAATTGGACCATCAAGTCTTGTAATGTGCAGGTCGTCTATCCCGAGTCCAAGTTTTAGTCGGAGTCTGTAATCGATGACACGTCTATTGGTGCTCATCTTCCTGCTTTTACCATCTAGTTTGCAATTCCCTCTACTTTTAATAAAATGAATAAAATTTATGGTTACTCTGCTTTGTTCAATTTATTTCATACGCTTTTTGACGATTTTGAATTCGGCGTGGATATCACCGAAAAAATAAAATTTTTAATAAAAAGAGAAGAAGAAATGCGTGCCCAACCAATAATTGAATAAATTTTGTCAATAAATTTGGGTAATGAAACTAACCCACAAAATGTACAAATCGATTCTTCTTTATCCTTAGTTGAATAAGAACAATTAATAACTTTATTAAAAGAATTCAAAGATGTGTTTGCATGGTCTTATGAGGATATGCCTTGAATTGATCCTGACATTGTCGAATACCATATCCCTCTATACCCTAATGCTAAACTGGTCAAACAAAAATTAAGAGGCATCTGACAAGAATGGGCTCTAAAAATCAAAGAAGAAGTTGCCAAACAGATCAATGTCAGATTCCTGATGGCAACTAAGTATTCGAAATGGGTAGCCAACATCATGCCAGTTTTAAAGGACGGCTGTATCCGAGTCTGCGTGAATTTTCGAGATCTCAACAAGGCTAGCCCAAAAGATGATTTTTCGCTGCCACACATTGATGTCTTGGTAGACAATATAACGGGGCATGCACTATTGTCATTCATGGATGGATTTTCGAGTACAACCAGATTTTAATGGATCCCGAGGACAGAGAAAAGACGACCTTCACTGCACCATGGGGCACCTATTGTTATCGTGTAATGTCGTTTGATTTGAAGAATGCAGGGGCAACCTATCAAAGGGCTGCCACTACTTTACTGCATGACATGATACATAAGGAGGTCGAGGTGTACGTGGATGACATGATAGTCAAGTCAAGGGATCGGGATGGTCACATCATACCACTACGAAAGTTCTTTGAAATGATTTGAAAATACAAGATGCGGCTTAACCCACAAAAGTGTGCCTTCGGGGTTACTATAGGAAAAATGCTTGGATTTATGATCACTCAACGAGGCATTAAAGTTCATCCTTCAAAAATTAAGGCAATCTTGGAAATGTCTCCTCCAAGGACTGAGCGAGAAGTGAGGGGAATTTTGGGTAAAATACAGTTTATCAGCCGATTCATTGCAAAATTAATAACTACCTGTGAGCCGCTCTTCCGTCTACTGAAGAAAGGAGTCGAGTTCAAATGGGATCAGAAATGCCAAGATGCCTTTGATGTCGTACGACAGTATCTGCAAAATTCACCTGTTTTAGCTCCTCCCGAACCTAACAGTCCACTGATCTTCTATTTGTCAGTAACTGATTTAGTTATGAGATGCATGCTAACACAAGAAGGTGAAATTGGAATCGAAAAGGTCGTCTACTACCTAAGCAAGAAGATGGCAGAATAAAAAATACGATATACACCACTGGAGAAGACATGCTGGGCCTTGGTTTGGGCTTCCCAAAAATTGAGGCACTACAGGTTGTCTTTCACAGTGAATATCATCTCCCGGATGGACCCGTTAAAGTATCTATTTGAAAAGCCAGCACTGACAGGAAGGTTGGCCCGATGGTTGATATTATTATCTGAATTTGATCTCCAATACGTCACCCAAAAGTTAGTCAAGGGTAGGACAGTGGCAGAATTTTTGGCCGATCAACCAGTTGAAGGAGGTGAAGACACCGAGTTCTAGTTTCCTGACGAATAGCTGATGAAAGTCGACGATGACAAGTGGACTTTATATTTCGATGGCGCATCCAACCAGTATGGCTATGGAATAGGAATCCTTCTTGTCACTCCTGACGAATCCCATGTTCCTTTATCTCTAAACCTCAATTTTGAAGTTACTAACAATCAGGTTGAATATGAAGCATGTTTAGTTGTATTAGAGGCAGCCCTATAACTAGGGGCAAAGAAACTGGAAGTCATAAGAGATTCGGCACTGGTAGTTTCACAAGCAAGAGGAGAATGGAAAGTCAGGGACTTAACTTTGATTCTCTATCATAAAAAACTAGAGAAGTTGATACCGTGCTTTGAATCGGTGATCTTCACCCATGTACCAAGACTGCAGAACAAGTTCGTCGATGCACTGGCCACCCTAGCATCCATAATTGACATACCACCCGGAGTTCGGATGAGGCCTTTGATAATTGAGCAGAATAGAAAGCCGGCATATGAGATGACGCCCGCTATTGAGGAAAGCACTGATGGCTTTCTATGGTACTTTGACATTCAGAATTTTGTAGAGAAAGGAAAATATCCCAAGTTTGCCAGTAAAAAGGACAAAAGGGCTATACGAAGACTATCTGTACAGTTCATCATTTGTGGCGATAGACTATACAAATGAGGACATTCTGGGGTCAATAAGCTGTGTGTCAACGCCGAAGAAGGACAAGAGCTGATGAAGGAGATACATGTGGGAGTCTGTAGGCCACACATGAGTGGGAACATGTTAGCCACACATGAGAGGGAACATGTTAGCCAAAAATATCCTACGACAGGGATATTTTTGGATAACGATGGAGACAGACTGTATACAGTTTGTGCGAAGGTGCCACAAGTGTAAGATTCACGCAAACCTCATGCACGTTCTCCCGTCTCAGCTGTATAACCTCACGGCACCATGGCCGTTCTCAGTATGGGGCATCGATGTGATTGGCAGAGTAACACCGAAGGCATCTAATAGACACGAGTTCATTCTAGTGGCCATTGACTTCTTAACCAAATGGGTGGAATTAGCATCCTACTCGATATTGAAGGCCGCCTATGTTGCTAAGTTTATCAAGAAAAACATCATCTGCCGATATGGAGTCCCACATGAGGTCATCTCAGACAACGGTCCACATTTCCAAGGGGAGGTCTAAGATCTTTTTGAGGAATACTAGATAGTAGCCCATAAGTCCTCACCTTATTGGTCTCAGACCAATGGAGCAGTCGAGGCAGCAAACAAGAATATCAAGAAAATTCCGCAAAAGACGATCAACTCGCATAAGGATTGGCCGAAACATCTACCGTTTGCGCTTTGGGGATGCAGGACGTCAATCAGAACTTCAACAGGAGCTACACCATACTTTTTAGTATACAGGATGGAAGCTGTACTTCCCATCGAAGTAGAAATCCCTTCACTAAGAGTAGTGGCCGAGGCCAGTATTCCAGAAGCAAAATGCCAGAGGTACCGAATGGAATAGTTGCTCTTGTTTGATGAAAGAAGACTGCAGGCACTGTTTCATGTACAAGGGTATCAAAGGAAGATAGCTCAAGCATTAAATAAAAAGGTTAAGACTCGGGATCTCATAGAGAGAGAATTGGTTCTTAAGGAAATCAAAGCTTCTATCATTGACCCTAAAGGTAAGTTCAAGCTGAACTGGCCCGGACCGTTTCTCATCAAAACCATCATGATCGGTGGTGCAGTCATCATCATGGATTTGGATGGCAATGTGTTCTCCACCCTAGTTAACCTCGACCAACTCAAAAAATACTATTCCTGAGGTAAAAATAAAAAAAAATGATAATAAATAAGCTCGTTTAGTTGAAAATTGAAAAGGCAACTCAGACAAAAGTTCGAGTAGCCTGCAAGGCCGAAAACTCGAAAGGGCAACCTTGGCAAAAATTAGGGCATCACAAAAGGAGAGTGTCAATACCCAAGTGAAAATCGAACCCGAACTACGTTAAGGCCTGATTCCACTTTTTGGGATACGTAGGAAGCTTCTTTTAAGAAGTCCGGCCACATTCTTTACTTTTTAACCATCTTTAAAGACCAATGCAAATTAATTTCTGAATTTTGATAATACAGTCATTTAATTGAACTAAGAAAGCTCCGAATAAATTTAAACCATCTTGAACATAAAGAGGAAGTTTTCATTACCTTCAAATCAGAATTACAAAGATTTTGAAAGGGGAATGGCACATAGGTCCTAAGCTCTACAAATAAATAGAAAGCTGTGAAATTTTCAAAACAAAGAAGAAATCCTCAAACCCTCCTCCTCTTTGTTCCTTATTTCCCCTCTTCTCGTTCTTTCTTCTCCCGATCCTACATCAACCACGCCTTGTACTCAGCAGAAAGCTCGGGGCACTACAGTTCCTACACCTCCATCCGTGAGCGAGATGGCCAAGCATCCTGGTACGATGCTAGAAATGGGGCCCGCAGCGTAGATAAGAATAGACGACCTCGAATGTAAGAAAAGATGATCTAATTGCGACCAAATTGTCGTATAATCCAATGGGGGTAATAGAAGGTAGTCTGACGCAGGCCAACCAGCAGTACACCAGGATCATCCATAGTGGTCAGAGTCATAGCAAGAATTCACCACCAAGGGCACTGCCAGGTAATATCTGGACCACTCAGAGAAGAAAGAAATTTTTGCCAGGCTGCCTCAGTGTTACATATCTGATAACGCGGGCGGTAAAGGAAAGCAGCGGCATTGTGCCTATCAATGGGAGGCTTCTGTACAAGGTTCACCTTCTCCATCAGCCAAATCTGTAGCAAGAGTTAAAACAATGAGAGAAAAGCTTTACAGTATGACAAAAAGTTTGATGCAGAAAAAGATGTTGAGCTTACCTGAAGAAGTAAAGGGCTTCCAGCAAAAGTGGTGGTCTCACCACGGTGAATAGCGACTAAGCCCAATAGCGTCTCAGCTAAAATGAGCGGCACGAAGTCCCTCCCCATCCACATTTGACAAGCAATGTCAACCAAGGCGTAACTAACTCGCCCATCAAAAGAGACAAGAAGATACTAGGCCAGAAGGCAAAAGCATAGTGCATAGCGTTGCCACAGCTGAAAACCAAGGTCACTAAGGCCACTAGTAGGACCAAATCTATCAATAATCCTGGGTATGTCAAAACAGTCATCCTATGTCATGAGAGAGGCCTCCATCCTAGATAGACCACAAAATTGTATCACCTGCTGACGGGTAGAAAGAAAGAAGGTAGGGACTACAACGGAACTCCGTGGGGCCAAGTCAAAAATGGCAGCAAACTCCTCTACAGTGGGGCTAAGTTCTTGAAGGTTGAACCAAAAGACATGAGACTGCGGATCCCACAGTTGTGCCGCAGCCATCAGTAAAGGCCTATTAATCTCTTCGGTCCTAAGTGAGAAAAGGGTATTAAGGCCGAAAGGGGCAAAGTTTAAATGCTTGATATGGGAGAATGCTTCAATCCATAAAGAAAGAGGAGAAGCCATCTGAGTCGGAGTGATGGAAAATGGGTCCTCCGGGACTGTATTTATAAGGCTGGAAAGGGAGGGAAATCAAAATTTTGCCCAAAAGTACATTCAATGTGGCGACTGCCACCTTAGAGTAGGCGACCGCCAACTCCAAAAAGCACAGTATAGTGACATCAGCCCTTTGACCAGGCGACTGCCAGGTTTAAAATAGCAACTACCACGTCAATCTCCTTGTAAGTGGTGACTGCCATGTTGTATTATGGCGATCGCCATGTTTGAACATGGCGGGTATGTGTTTGCCGTCTATGTGAATTGTGGTAGTTGAACTATGCATCCATGAAAGTTTGAGCAGTAAGTGAAAGAGATTAATGTAAGGAAATAAATGGAACAAAGGCCCAAAATGTATCAGAAACTGAAAAAATGTATCAGAATAAAAATTGGGGCACCCAGGCCCAGCAAACAGCAAAAATAGGGCATGTAGGCCCACATATCTAGTAAATGTATGTAAATGTGTCAAAATAGGGCACGTAGGCCCATCAAAATAAATGTATCAAAAGATAAACAAAAGGGGGGAAGCTATCTCTCTCAAGTGTGCCTTGAGCGGACACGACGGGAAGGACCAGCCTCCTCCAAGCTATCATCCTCGAAGAGTCTATTAAAGTCATTGCCATCATCGCTGCCAGAAGAAGAGATAACTCTAGATCAACTCCGAGCAGATGAGACTGACCCTCTGAAACGAGCCCGAGAAGATACCTGAGAACCGCAACCTCGAATTGGGGCTAGGGATAGAGCAAGAGGCCTAATCGGAGCCTGTGGCGGCACTATACCGGTAGCAGGAACTGGAGTCTGTCAAGAGAGAAGTAAGACTCAAAACAAAGCAAAGACATAAAAATTCAAAAAAACTAAAAAGAGCATGCAAGCTACTCACAATGGCTACTAGTGTAAAAGCAATGCCGGCTGCTCGCATCGAGGCATCCATCTGCCAGACCAGTACTCTCAAGCCGGTGACCATTAGCATCATACAGTCTGACCAAGCCTGACTGTCCTGCAAAAGAGGACAGTTCAGGAAAACAAGGCTGATGAAGATAAACAAGTGACTGAAGGAAAGGTAGGAAACTAACCTAGCCAATGTCAACCTTGAACTCCAGCAATGGCAGAACAGGGACTGGTAGAGAAAAGGGGAAGCCATACACTACGGTCTGGACATCCCATGGAATCTCTGGGCCCCGCACCCCGCCAGCAGCAGCTCCCGCAGCACCGGCGTTAGCATCCTCTGGTGCTCATCCCCTTCTCATGCCACTAGGGGCAGCAGGGCCAGGACCTAACGAGCCTAGTAAATGGGCCTGAGCCCAAGCAGTATAATCCCCCTCTGGCACCAGTAACTCCAAAACTGGGGTCCTCACCGTCTCCAGCAACAAGTCGACCTAGTCTAGAAGCTTAGTCTAGCGCATGCGCAATAGAGGAACCACCGGTATACGAAAATGTTCAAGGCCAAGCGAGTGGCGAACCACCCATTCCCCAAGATAATACTTCCATCCGAATGGATCCTCCAGCAAAATACACCTTGCGGTAATGCCACGCTGCGCATCAGGTCTGTGCTGGCCCGATCCTCTACTCCCCTCAAGACATCCCAGTGGACCTGTAGCAATTCAAGATACAAGTACGATGCAGAAAATAGTAAGTAGTGAATATAGTACGGTATGATAATTAGTGTGCAGTGATCAGTATGAACAAAAATAGTATAGTCCAGTGAACAAGTAAACAGCCATCAATAGGACACAGTAAAATGATACCTGGTCAGGGGTCAGCCGGTCCAGTGAAACCCAGAAGCGATCTATATTCTTCCCTCTAGCCTTCTTTCTCTTTAGCCCACGGGACCACCGGGCTGCACGGGGGATGATCTGAGGATCTGCCGAGGAGTTCGCTCGGACATGAAGCCCGAGGAACTCATAAGTTCAAATATACAATGAGAAGATGTCAGCAAGCAGATAATGGATAATAAAGAACAAAAATGAATAGGAAAATGGGCAAAAATCAAATCATACCTCCTAGACCCTCCAGTATCCCCCGATGCTGATCTCCTGGGGGAACCGAGTAAGAGTCCTCATGAAGCTGTAAAGGGTGGCAAGAGCAGCTCCTCCACAATTGAATGAAGCAACCTGGTCAAGACGAGCCAGGGCACCGAGGTAATGCAAATGTACGGTATTCTCCTTGTTCAAAAATAAGAAGGTACCAAACATGTACATCAAGAATCCCCGGGCGACCCACTCGAAATGGCGAGGCTCGGTGCAGTGGAAATGTTTGAATCGCTCAAAGAACCATGTATACCACACCCGGTCGCGATCCATCTGCACAGGGATGGCTCCGAGAAAGTACATTAGCGCGTCAGTAGAACGAACAATGGTGGGGTCGAATGGAATGGGGGCACCACCGACTCTATGCCGGTAATGAGAGAAAAATCGAGAGGCGTCAAGGTGGCCTCAAAATTTGTAAAGTGGAAGGTATTTGTGGTATCCCACCACCGCTTCGCCAAGGCTGTCAACCATACCCAGTTATTGCTCGCCTTACCTAATAAGGGTATGAAGCGAGCAAAATCAGAGGCGTCAATGTAAGCCTGGCTGGGAGCAGGGATGGCATCATACCACTCTAATACCTCTCCAGAGGCCGAAGGCCCAAAGCCACAGACGTAGTGACCAGCCTCAAAGGAGAAGACAAATAGAAGATATTTAAAGAACAGATTTGACACATAAAGTATACAGTAGATAACCAAAAGTAATAAAAATCCTAGGATCCTGTGTAAGTGACAACCCTTCAGTTCTTTCAAGGCATAGAAAATTAGGCACCCTAACCCTAGGTTCGTGTGTAAGTGATGGCCCTTTAGTTCTTTCTAAGCCCTGATAAATCAGGAAAACCTTTCTACCCTAGGTTCGTGTGTAAGTGACGACCCTTCGGTTCTTTCTAAGCCCTGATAAATCAGGCAAATCTTCCTACCCTTGGTTCGTGTGTAAGTGACGACCCTTCGGTTCTTTCTAAGCCCAGATAAATCAGGCAAACATTCCTACCCTAGGTTCGTGTGTAAGTGACGACTCTTCGATTCTTTCAAGCCCTAGAAAACTAGGCACCCTAACCCTAGGTTTGTGTGTAAGTGATGGCCCTTCGGTTCTTTCTAAATCTTGATAAATCAGGCACACCTTCCTACCCTAGGTTCGTGTGTAAGTGACGATCCTTCGGTTCTTTCAATCCCTAGAAAACTAGGGACCCTAACCCTAGGTTCGTGTGTAAATGATGGCCCTTCGGTTCTTTCTAAGCCCTGATAAATCAGGCAAACCTTCCCACCCTAAGTTCGTTTCTAAGTGACGGCCCTTCGGTTCTTTCTAAGCCCTGATAAATCATGCACACCTTCCTACCCTAGGTTTGTGTGTAAGTGACGACTCTTCGGTTCTTTCAAGCCCTAGAAAATCTAGCACACCTTCTTACCCCAGGTTCGTGTGTAAGTGACGGCCCTTTCGGTTCTTTCTAAGCCCTGATAAATTAGGCAAACCTTCCTACCCTAGGTTCGTGTGTAAGTGACGGCCCTACCCTAGGTTCGTGTGTAAGTGACGGCCCTTCGGTTCTTTTTAAGCCCTGATAAATCAGGCAAACCTTCTTACCCTAGGTTTGTGTGTAAGTAACGGCCCTTCGGTTCTTTCTAGCCCTAGAAAACTAGGCACCCTAACCCTAGATTCATGTGTAAGTGACGATCCTTTAGTTTTTGCACGTCCTAGTAAAAGATTAGGAATCCCAAGCCTTGGTGCGCCAGAAAAATCTTTATATTTTTATATTAATATTTTTTTTTAAAAAAATTCCCTATGATTTTTTAAAATTTTCTTTCCTAAATTTTTCTACGACTATTGGAGAATTTCCTAAAGATTCTTTGCCCTATCTTTTAGAAATTTTTGACAAAATTACTTTTTAATAAAAATTACCCCTTTAGTTGTTATATCCCAAAAGCAAAAATAAAAATTCCCCCCTTTATGCTTTTCACTAAAATAAGCGCCCCCTTTCAGTATTTGTTCAAAAATCCTAAGTGTTCATACTGTTTTAATCTCCATTGCATTGGTACCCAAGCTAAGTTCAAATCTCAATCAACAATTACATCATCATCATCAAAATAAATCATCATTCATCATCACCACATGAGGGATCCTAGACATGCGTCTGCGTTTGATATATCATGCTTCGGTATTTAAAGCAGTAAGAATAGAGTAGTTACCGATGGATGCTGACGAGAAATGTGATGATCAGGCTCCCGTAGAAGAACATCGGCGACGACTGAATCGGTAGGAGGCTTGTATCGTCGCATCCCACCCGGATGTCAGCGGTGGGGAACCGGAGAGTAGGTGTGCGAATCAAAAGGTGCTGGATGGCCCTCCCCAGAATCAGGATCCAAGAAGTCATCCATCGTGGCCTCAGCAGCAACATCAACAGTCGCTTGTGCCTCGGCAGCTGCCCGTGCCTCCAAAGCATCCCGGTGGGAGGCACACTCTGCCTCGAGTACAAGAGCATCCATCGCAGCAGTGGGCTGCGTGGAAGTAACCCCACCCGTAGGAAGGCTAGTGGATGTACCCCCGAGAGTCTCCATGGAGGAGCTCCTAGTGGCAGAAGGACCTCGTCTCGCCCCTAAGTCATCGTCATGGCCTTAGCCCGCCATAAAGAGAAATCGGACCACGAATAGCAGTGTGAACATCATGTGAAGGAGAAAGAACGCGAAAGCTAAGAAGCTAAGGGAAGGTTAGGAAAGTTTGAGAGAGAGACGAGAGAGAACAAGGGCTAGAGAGAGACAGTAGTATGAGAGAATGAACCAAATTCGCGCGACCTGAGGGCCTTATGCGCATTTGGATATGGCGGTCGCCACCTTCAGTTCTGGCAACCGCCAAGTTGAAAGGGTTTTTACCTGACGGCCGCCATGTCAGAGGGGTTTGGGCCTGGCGACCGCCAGGTTTCCAAAGGTCACGTCATATCAGAACATCATCATTGCGTTTTGGGGTTTTAACCAAGGGGCTATTTGGGTGTTTGGTTTGTTTTGTGTGTATTTTGTGTGTTCTTGGGGTTTATTTTTGTTTATAGAAGTTGTGTATTTTTCATTGATTTTAAGTTGTATGCATGTGTTTTTCAAAAGAAAAATTTTACGCGCATATGTTTTTCAAAAATAATTTTTGAATCTAGTGTGTGTTTTTCAAAAAATAAAATGTCTCATGTGTGCTTTTCTTGTGTCTTTCATGATTTTCATTCTAAATTTTTGGGTCTTAACTCAACCTATTAATTCGTGATTTTCTCCTCATAAATTTAATTTTAAGCCGTAACTTGGCTTTTAATTATTTTATCTCGCGCCCCATCCCGAATTTTTAGATCTTAACTCTACCTATTAATTCGTGATCTCCCTTTTTGATAAGGTTAATTTTGAGCTGTAACTTGACTTCTAATTATTTTTATCCTACTCTCATCCTGAAATTATGAGGTCTTAACTCGACCGATCAATTCCTTTCTCGGTTAACACAATTTCTTGAATTTTAACTCGATTCTTTAAATTGTTCAAATCCCTAGCCGAGTTCTTAGATCTTAACTCGATCTTTGACTCGCCCGTACTCCCTTTAGATCTTAAATCGATCTTTAAGATCACACTGGTATTTGCATCATGTTAGCATCCGTTCATGTTAGCATTTACATCATATTTCTTATCTTCCATTTTAGCATTTCGCCCCGTGAACTACGTTTTGGTCTGATCCCTAGCAAAAGGGGGTGCGTAGGCAGCTCGATGAAAATTTGAGTACGACCAACATCATATGTATGCTTGTGTGTTTGTGGCCTAAGATTAACGGCTCGGTCAAATAGTTGTTCTTTTTGGGTCTTTGATATAACTTGCTTCACGCGTTACTATGCAAGTTATATCAAATAGGGGCAACTGTAGTCACCCTAATTTGATCCCGCGTAATCTTAGGTGGATCCAATGATAAAAACAGGTGGAGTAGTGCCTCAGTTCGATCCTCAAAAAGTGATCCAAGCTCAGTATTTGAACCCAAAATCTTCAAACCGAAGAAATTTTGTCAAAACTTCGAAACTTGTTGTCCAAGTAAGGCGACCGCCATGTTCATTGTGGGGACCACCAATAGAACCTCTCGGAAACTCTAGCTAAAAAGGCAACCGCCACCTTTTATCATGGTGACCGCTACCTTTTAACATGGCGACCGCCATAAAACTTTGTGGAACCTTCTTTGAATGTGGCGACCGCCAACTCCAAATGGCTTGACTTGCCCTAAAACGTGGCAGCACCTCATTGGTTAAAGAACTCTATAAATACCGTACCCCTGGTACGTTTTTCAGGATAGAATTTGAGTAAGATATTTTGAGAGTGAAGCTCTGCCGAGTTGTCAAGCAATTTTGAGCCCCAACGCCGAAAACCTGCTGAAATACCGAGATTTGAGCCTTTTAACGCCTACATTGCAAGCCTTGCTTAGATCACCAACCGAGGATTGGCCTATTGAAGTGCATTCCCAACTTGAGGATTCCCCTCCAATATAAGTACCTCGTTTGAATCCCGATCCTTCTAACTCCATTTTCTCTCTCTTTTAAAGTGATTAGGTTAAATTCATTTTCAATTTGTGTATTTCTTCCATTTCAATAGTTAACCTTGCTTCTTACTTAATTTTCTTCATCTAGTTTAATATTTTTAATTAATTGCTTAATCTACACTTTTACACTAAGTGCATTATCTTTTTTTTAATTAATTCATTAAATTAGTGCTAACATATTTTAGCAATGACAACTTATTCATGTTGTTAATTGTTATAATAATGCACTTATATT
Source organism: Heliamphora exappendiculata (assembly GCA_034768845.1). Classification (NCBI taxonomy): domain Eukaryota; kingdom Viridiplantae; phylum Streptophyta; class Magnoliopsida; order Ericales; family Sarraceniaceae; genus Heliamphora; species Heliamphora exappendiculata. The sequence goes on along the minus strand of JAOTRH010422870.1, from coordinate 15,353 downwards.
TATGCGAATATAGTAACTAATACTACATTTCACATTTGAGTTAAGTATTTGTATTTAATTTCTCTTATCTTCTTAACATTAGTTTAATTTTCTTTACTAGTATTTATTTAATTTTTTTTTCTTGTAATATTAATGTCCATTTTTTTAAGTATTAGTTTAATATTCTTTTAGTAGTTTTATTTTCTTTTTCTTTTTATTACTAGTATTTCTTTCTTTCTCTTGTTAATGGTAATGTTCCATTTTTCTCCTTTCTTTTCATCATTAGCTTATAATGTCCATTTTAGCATTTATTTTCTTTCCTTCCAAAGCTTCTTTTCTTTCTTTTATTAGCTTTGTTTTCCTTCCATAGTATTTCTTTTATTCTTGGTAAATCCAAAAATCACAAAAAAAGACTTTCAAGTTAATTTGCACTTTTAAATGATAGTATAATTTTCTCCCATTTTTTTATTTTCTTTTGTCTCTTTTAAAGTATAAAAGGTAAATAGTTAGGTTCTCTTTTAGTAATACTTTCTAACCTTTTCATTCGACCTCTTTTTTCTTTTATAAACTTCTTATTCATTTTCTTTTCATTCTCAAACTCTCTTTTGTTAAAACACCTTTATTTTTGTTTCCTTTGTTAATAGACTTTCTTTCTTTTAAAAACATAGAAGTCTTGTACATCTTTCATTTTAAGTACTTATCATGCTCATATTTCTCTTTCTAATTGAATGTTTGTGAAATGTATATTTTGGTTATTTTCTTTAAATGGATGTTTAGAATAGTTTAGTTTATCTTTTGTAACAAATCATATTTAGGTAATTTTTAACAACCTTTTGCATATCTTTGCTCTTTTATTCAAACCATGTCAGCTTAGGTTATCTTTGTGAAATCGCATGTGGGAGTGTTCCATTTATCATTTAAGTAGAAATTGCATACTATAGGACTTAAGATTTTTATTTTGATATTTGCTTTATTTGGCATTCTATATACGTATGTTATGTATTTTTCATATTTGATTTTGGATATTATCACTTTACCTTTATTTTCTTTATTTGCATGCATTTGAGAAATTCTATTAAAAAACCAATGATGATTAGTAGAGGCCAACCTTATGGTTGGGCGAATGGGGTGCCTAACACCTTCCCCAATTCGTACCTTAGCCCTCGAACCCTCTTTCTCCGGGTAACGTTTTCAAGATCAGTAGCCATTTTTATTTTTCTTAATTTTTTTCTCAAAAACTAAGTGGCGACTCTATTTTCAATAAAAAGTAATTTTCAAAATTTGGTTTTCAAGGTGTAAAAATATTTTCTAAACATATTTGAAATCCCTTATCTTTGACCATTTTCCAAAAACTCATAAATCCCAACGCCACACCAATTGTGAGGGAATTTGTAAAGACGAAACTACTATCTTATAAAGGTGGATTAGATCTGATTAAGGTCAATGAGTGGATAGCAACCATTGAGAAAATTTTTGGAGGAGTGCCCTATATTGTGACCCGAAAAGTAAGTCTGACAACTATCCAACTTGAGGGCGAGGCTCAAAGATGGTGGAATTTGAAGAGATAAAATGAACCACTGATGGAGTGGGAACAGTTTTTGGTCTTATTTCCAGGAGACGTACTTTTCTCAATCTCTAAGTGATGTCAAGTGCACCGAGTTTCAACGACTCAAACAAAAGAGAAGAACGACGATTTCTGAATATGAAGCGAAGTTTCTGAACCTAACCATGTACGCCCCACACATGATCCATGCTGAACACATAAAGACAAGAAAGTTCAAGGACGGATTAAGGTTAGAGATTAGAAAAATGATTTGACCCTTAAGACTACTCAATTATTCTGACGTCGTAGATCGACCACTACTGGTAGAGCAAGAGAACGATGAAAGTCAAAAAATCTTTGAGAAATGAAAACGTTAAATCACGAGTTTGGAAAACGTTGAAAGAGGGAATTCAAAGAAGCAAGACGTGGGAATGATGAAGGGAGAAAAGCAAAAGATTACGTGTTCGACATGTGGAAAGGCTCACCCAGGAGTTTGTTTGAAGGGGACCAGCAATTGATTTAACTGTGGCACCAAATGACATATGAGAAGGACCTGCCCAAAGCTTCTAAAAACTAGAAACGAAAGAAGAAACCAAAATCAAAGGATTGAGGATGTAAAGAAACTACCCTTCAAGGCATAGAGGAATGGCAATAACAACCAAAGGCAAGGGATGATTTTTTCCCTAGTTCGTAGAGATCCTCAGATCGGGGAAGAAGTGATAATATGTAACCTCTCTATCTAGTCCTTACCTACTTACGTATTGTTTGATTCCGGTTCAATACAACCCTTCATATCATCTCATTTTGCTAACAAATTGATTAAAACATCGGAACCTTTAGATTGTGATTGTTTATATCCCAATCCACGAATAAAAGGTAGTCTTTTCCTGTAACACCCTGATTTTGAGATAATAAAATTCGAGTAAAATTAAGAAAATACTCGAATAAAGGAAACCAACCCCTTTTTTTGTAAACAACCCTTGAAAATAGTCAATTTAGACCCACAATGGACAACCCAAAAACATTTAAGAAAAGCCCCATTCTATAATAATTTTCAATAAAATGCCACCCAGAGGAGTCTGCTCAAGCAAACTCCTTACTGCTCGAGCGGTGGGGCATCTAAGATTTCACTGCTCAAAGTCTAAAAATTCTTTCTAAGTATTGGAAAATCATACCTTCTTCTCACCCTTTGAACCTGGATTTTGATAGGCAATGTGAGACCCGGTTCCTTTTTATTTTCACATACATATTTGACGTGTATGTTATTGCATTAATCGTTGTGTAGAACAGCATATTGATATATGTGTTATGCATGCAGGGGGGTTGGTTTCATTTCTTTGCTTGGGTTCTCACCTAGCGACGGCCACTCAAGTAGTGGTTGTTCACTCGAGTGGGGGTGTGGCAGAGTGTTTGTGCCGCCCTGTCCTACGGACACGTCGGGACATACATAAATATAAATAAAGGGATATTCTAGCCATTCATTCATATTTACATATGCTAGTTATTACATCATAAAGAAGTTCTGAACCACTTAAAAGTACATAATTATTACAATTTCACTAAATTTTTTTAAAAATTACACTAAGAGCGAGAGAACTGAATATAAACACAAAAGCAGAAGTCATGACTCCTCATAATGCATTAGTGAAATTCACGTGCTCTTGAAACTCTCCCTATTCTTCAAACTCTTCTTCTCTTACTGGGACGACTTCCTCTAAGAACTCTTCCCTACCTGTGGAACAAATTCCATGAGCCAAGGTCCAGAAGCAAAATACTCCAACCTTCTAACTAATCTCACGGCACATAATTCACTGCAACACATACCATATAACACCCAGTACAGTTTATAGTCAAGGAGATAAACAAATTTATAACAGGAAGGAAAATTAGTCAATAAACATGCGTGTATGAAATGCAGATGCCCAACCCAAAATGCACCTAGATTATAACATGAATTCCATGCCAGGAATCACAATAGTAGACTTAATGGGACTTTGATCACTAAACCTATCCTTGCCTCGTTGTGAATAGTAACCACATCGCTGGGCGTTATGTCATAACTATTTTACTCAATGGCAACGGCATGGGGGCGGCCAACAAAATAATCATCCACCCTTATTTTAGGCCATCCAAAATAATCATCCACCCTTATTCCAGGCCATCCAAAATAATCATACGCCACAATCCCACCTTAAGCACAAGGATGCTCGTTTAGCATCAACCTAAAGTCTAAATGATTTCAAGGGGCGTTCACATTATACAAAGTACCAAGATGAGGGGTTTAGGACAACCATAATTGGGCCCTCTTCGAATTACCACCGTAAGCAGGATTAGGCCAAAAAAATTAGGCTTTCTTCGAATTACCCAAAAACCAAGATATCAAAACCAGTATGCTAGTGACGAACCCATGGTGCCCAATAATATTCATAAACCATTTCTATAACACTGGGGATGCACCCAGGGTGCACAAGCCAAAATCATTTCCAACACCGGGGACGCAACCAAGGTGTATAAATCAAAATATTTTCAAAAATGGCAACCAGGGACGCCCTAGATATAAAACCAATGGATAACAATCTCAACACAACCCATCCCAACAACGATTTGCACAGATGGACTCCAATATGCCAGGATGCAAGTGACAATGTCAATAATGTATGGTATGGATCTCAAATACAATCATCTATAACATGGCATCAACTAGTATGGAAAGATTCGTGGTTTAACGCACAAAACATAAAGTACAAGTATGTGAAGTACAAATTCTCAAGATATGATTCAACATGATAACATGAGTTCTAAATCATCACATATTTACTTAGAAACACTAATCAACTAATTTAAATCAATAATCATATAGAAACTCGGGTCTCATAGCAAAGGGTGCTCGAATCACACTTAGCAACTTTTATAGCAAAAACGAAGTATTAATTTAAAGCGGACGACAAAGTTTTGGGGTATCTAAACTTGAAATTAAGCTATAATATATGTACACCATTTAGATAAAAATATTTTTTACAACTCTCATGTTTAACACCAAGTCCAAATCCGATGCCAAATGGGTGAACATTTTATCCTAAGCAAAAACGGTTCCGCACGTTCTTCAGATTTTATCCCAAATTATGCTTTTGTTGCTCTCAATTTTGGGGTATCAAATAAAGTCCAAATGATCCCATATTTTAGTAAGTTCTAATTTACCATGTCCCCTACAAGTTTCATGTTTGGAGGTAAGGGTAGTTGTTTGAAACAAGTTATACTTTTTGGCCATTTTAAAATGTAGGTTTTATCAGCCGCCAAAACTCAGTAGGGCCGGTTTTGGGGTACCATCCCGAGGCTTTAGGGTCTGAAGTTTGGGCATAATATACTTCAATATGTTATCTACAAAGTTCATGTGGACCACTTTTGGATTAGGTCTCTAAAAAATAGAGGTTTTGAGCTATATAAAAATATGTGACAGAATATTCCTCGGGGGCTGGAATTCAATAGAGACTTTGAAAGGGGTTTTGACATTTCAAAACTCAATATTTTGTTCTCATTTTTGGTGGAAAGATAGATATACATGTTATCTACAACTTCTATGTTTTTTCCAAAGTTCGGATCTCACTTTAAAATAGGGTTTCCAAGTCGGTAGTGTTGACTGGTTAAAAAATGACACACTTTGGTAAAATTGTAATATCTTGAATTCTAGTTATGAAAATGAGTTGAAACCAACTTTGGATGAAAGATAACACAACACGATAACTATGGAAATAAAAATCATGCTTAGATAAAGTTTTTACATTGAGTTATGGCATTTCAAATCGCAGGGTAGAAATATCAAGGTTCTCAAAAATTAAGCCCATTAGGGTTCAAATCCTCTACTTATGTCATGTCAAGTTTTTATTCCATTTCTTTACATGCTTGTGTTTTAGAATTTAATATCAAGGCTCCATCACACTTATAAGTCATAAAACTCAAAGATAACAACATACAACAACATCTCATATCATTCACAAACATAACAGCCCCTAAATTCCAACTACGACGCCTTTTCGGTTTGATTTCGGTTCTTGATTTTTAGGATGTTTAAAGGGATGTGTTGGGGGATATTTTGAGAGATATTAGACAAAATATTTAGATGTTTTACTTACTTGTTTAAGGGATTAAGAGATGGTGGAGGATAGACTTGGACTTAGCTTTTGAAAATCTTCCCGATTTTCTCATTTTCCTTCCTTTTTCTTGCTCAAACTCACTCAAGCTCTCAAGAACACTTTGAATCTGGTTTCCTCCCTCTCTTGTACGAAATTATGAAGGGAAGAAGAGGGTGTTTGGCTTAGTTTATATAAGAGAAGGTTATGGAACACATGGGGGACAAAAAGTACATAAAAAGTTTCTTTTTTTTCATTTTAATTAATGTAATTTGAATTTGATTTAAGTTGATTTGATTCTTGGAGGCTAGAATTCAGATTTTGGAAGGCTAGAAGAAGCTAGGGTTCAGTTTGGGGGGACAAAAATCTGATCCTCCATCAATCAAGGGATTTGTCTCGGTTTTCGTGCCCCTATTGTGCAAGAAAATGTATTAAAAGTTAATTTGATGTATCTTTTTTGTGTCTTTTTCTACTAAGACTTATTATTTTAGTATTTTTATGAGAAATATATTATTTTCAAGTATTATCATAGTTTTCATAGCAATTGATTAAATAAATGTAGTCATTTAAGTCAAATTAAGCTATTTTGAAAATATAGGACTTTTTGACTTATTTTGTTGTGTATAAACTTTAATAATGATTTATTTGCTTTTGTTGACCTATAGCACTATATTATTACGTATATTACTTGTTCAACTAGTATTGGATCATCATGATGCTTAATTTAATACATTTTTCATCATTTTAAACTTTAAAAAAGAAGAAAAAAAATAACTTTTTGGCACACTTCCCAAGGTGGTCGGCCACTAAGGGGTATTTTTGTCATTTTTCATGTTATTTTATCTTTTACCACTTAATTGTACTTAAATTCTTAATTTAGAGTATCCATATGTTAAAATTTGAGTTTTACGATTTTTTGCTGTACTATGGGCAAAATGGTCATTTTACCCTATTTATGAGGATTTTTTATTTTTTATTCATTATTTCATGATATTTACCTCATTTAGAATATTACGAGATTCTCTAGGTGCTAGGATTTTATTGCTTGTGTTTTAGACCTTTTTGGAGTTTTTGAGCCGAACTTAGGGTTTTCTGTGTTCTTTGGTCTCGTGAATTATCTGTCACTAATACTAGGGTCCAAGCAAGGTCTTTACATGGGTCGTTATAAACTGGGTTGTTACAACTAGGGTCTGTACCGGGTCGTTACAGTGTTATATCGGTAGGGGACTGCTCTAACAGTGGTTGGGCGCTCAAGCGGTGATAGCCTGATGCAAAAATCTATAAAAATAGGTTATGTCTTGATTTTTGAGCCAAAGAATGTTCTATAAGCTTCTTCTCTCTCTCCCAAAACCTCTACCTTCTCTCTAGCTTTTGGTGGGCCCGAGCTTGGGTTTTTACCGATAGGGTAGCGAATCCTTGTTATCCTTACTAAGGGCTTCACATCCATCTAGATGAAATTTCATTTTGACGACGTTCATTTTTCGTCGGGCTTCAAAGTTTTGAGTTTTTAACTCACTAAGGTAGGATTCTAGACTATCTTGTCTTTAAAGGGTGCTACATGCGATTATATATTTTTCTACCATTTAAAAATGCTATAAATATTGGATTTTGTGTTTAAACTAGGTTTGTTCAGGCAAAAAGAATGTTTTGCAATCTTTTGGTTTATTACATGTTGGTGGATGTGTGGATGTCTGTGGTTTTCAAAAAGATGATTTAAAAACGGTGGGATTTATGTAAAGTTATGAAAACCTAACTTTTAGAGGTTTGGGGCTAACCCTCTGGGTTGAGTCGTTGTTTTGAATGTTTCGGTTGAAATTGTGAAATCTTTGAAAGATGTTGGTCGTTTACCCTTGATTAGGAACGACGTGGCGGAGGGCTGTTGGATATTTGTACATGATTAATGTATGGTTTTAAATATTTTTATAGTTGAGCTAAGTGTTGGTTTTTACTGATTCGATAGATGTTCCGTGATAGTGCATGTGTATTTAGGCCTCCTTCGAGTTAATCACCGTAAATGAAGTGGTTGCCCTAGTGGGAGGCGTGCATTGTTGTGACTCTGTATAGAACTTTTTATTACCTAACGGGTCTTTGTATGGCTTAAGTCTAGGATAATGGTCAAGATTCTATAGTTGTTACCTTTGTTGTGAGTGTGACAGAGTCTGTATATAGGAATCTTTGTTAGTTGTGCAAACCGAGTGAAAAATAATGTTTTGTTACTATTTTTCTTTAATTGTTGACGTTATTTGGATTATATGAAATGCGTGATTTTAAGGATGAAAAACCATTTGGTTTTAAGGATGAAAAACCATTTTGAGGTTCGTGTAGTCGAGTCAACTCTATGCTATGTGATTGCATATCCTTCTTTACTTCATTATAGTCTGTTTTTATTGGGTTTTGGCTCACGTGTGGGACTTGTGCAAACCTTTTTCAGGTGACTGTGATCACGAGAGATGATCTTGTGAAGCCGAGGAGGCAGAAGACTTTTCCTAGTTTTCTATTTTGTTATGGGATTATGTATTGTTACATGTATAACCTATTCTTGGAAGAATGTTTTGTAAGCCTTGAGGCGATATATTATGCATGTATGAAATGCATGTTTATATTGAGAAGAACCTTGGGTTTTGGGGTGTGACAACTTGGTATCAGAGCTATGGGTTTAAATACCTAAGAGTCGTGGAAAGAGGGTGGATCATCTTGTGAGGATGATTACGTGTGCTTGATTACATGTGTTGACAATTTTTTATAACATGAGCATGATAGCTTGTTAAGCATGAGGATGTTGTGTATACATGAGTGTAGAGGTTGGACTTTAGGATTGATTAATTTTGCCTTCGGGCGTTTGGATTAACAAACTTCGAAGCCAAGTTAGAAATGCATTTGATCGACGTACTTTTTAGCAAGAAATCTTAGTAGGTTATCCAAATTGATGCGTCACTCTTGTCGGTTCTCCTCGGTAAGTGAGATGTGTTTACATGATCTTGAATGACTATGTGTTAGCATGATTATGTATTTTATGTTCGTGGTAACATGGTGAGTGAAAGCTCATGTTGTTATGTTGTTTTCGTATAGAAGTTATATTCGTGCTGGGAGGACAAGCCTATCAGGATTGGTATACTGAAAATTATATTTTTAGTATTTAATTTTATTTTAATAAAATTAATTTTTTATTTTATGAAAATTTTTATGAGCAATGTATGTGTATCATTTCTTTAATGTTATGCATGGATATTCGATATTCTGTATAGTATTTAATCTGGTGTGTAGAGTACGGCTTGCACACAAAAGATCAGATTTTAGGTTCTTGCAAAATATAAGTTTTACATTCACAGTTTAGATAGAAATTGGCATACCATCGGTATGACTATATTATAGAATTTTAGTAGGTCTATCTTGGTTACGAGAAATAGATAATAGCGTCGTCTATTGTTCCGACTCTCTGTGCTAGTATACTTTGTGTGTATTGAACGGGACATTTTGTGCAATTAATTTTAAACTGACTATATAAATTAATTCACACTCCAAAGTTATTATGAATAGTTCTTATACCCTTATTCCGGAAATAATTATTGATTTGCATATATTTAATATTCGTTGTTTTGATTCATTACAAAATGCGATCTTATATGGGTCTATAGTCTAAGTGAGTTGGATAGTGGTATTATTTATATAGTAAATATTAATTATTGATAGAATTCATGTCCCAAAAAATTAGAATTTACAATACTCTCTTAAAGAAACTTATAAGTTTTGACCGGACCAAACCGTGCTGGGGGATTTGATTATCTGGAAGTCAAATAAGTTAAGCAGAAGAGTTTAAGAAATATCAAGATGCCGATTAAATTAAATAGTCAGTAATTAAATTTAATTGGCGCGTATCGAGAATCTTAACGTGGGAAGAAATTGTAAGCATTTAATAACAGAAGCACAATGTTATATGGTCTTGAGATTATGGGTCTGTCACGCCCCAACCACCAGGGTCACGCGAAAGCCCACTGAAACACCGTTTGAGAAAATAAGATTTGTAGTTGGAAAATCATCAACTAAAAAATATATATATCATTTGGATAAGACATCCCCACAGTTCAACTCTCATAAACTGTAAACATGCATTCTTATACATGAATAAATATATCGCCTCAAGGCATACAAAATCAGCCTTCTAAAACAGGCATCACATGTATACGTACATGTCCAAAATAGGAAAACTACAACTGGTCTTCTGCCACCACAAGGATCTAGGTCAACTCCACATGCTCACCTGAAAATGTTTTGACAGCAAAATCCCACACCGTGAGCCAAAGCCCAATAAAAAATAGACAGTAAAGCTGTAAAGCAGGCTATGCCATCATATGATGGCAGCTAGCTCGACCACAAAAGTCAAAAATATTTTTTTCTCAAAAACCAGAAGTTTTTCATCTGAAAACCACCATTTTCATCCTTAAAATTATGCATATCATCCTAACATATATCATTCCACAGTTAAGGAAAAGTTGTAAAACAAAGTGTTCTCCACTCGGGTCACATAGTCGAGAAAAAAAGATAAAATGTAATCCTATATACTGACTCTGCCACATAGAAAAAAGTAACAACTATAGACTCCTGCCTATTACCCGAGTCACCACTCAAGACATGCTCAGTAATGACAAGTTCTATACGGAGTTACGACAACGACGCCATTAACGGAGGCAACTAAACCACTCAATTTACGAGAACTAGCCCGAAGGTAGAGTGCACCTACTGCTTAATTTATGGGACCTGAGCCTGAGGATACAAAGCACCCACACACACTCAATTTACGGGGACTAACCCGAAGGTACAGAGCACCTACGCTGCGCACGTTTTCAGACTTGCACCGAGAAGCAATGGAAGCCCAACTCAACTATACCTACTGCCACGGTATATCTATGGATAAATATTTCAAACCCCAACCGTAGTTCAACTATGAAAACCCACAAAATAGTTTTACATCGCATGTATATCAAAGGGATTTAATCCATCAACATGGAGATCTACAAGCATGTAACAACATATTTTCAACAAAATTGAGACTCAACCCCAAGGGTTAGCTCCAAACCTTCACAAACATGTTTTTCATAAAAATACCTCGTTTTCAAATATCCTTTTAAAAATCACGAATCTCAATACATCCGAATCATGTATAAAATCAAGAAACGGCTTAAAACCCATTTTTACCCAAAATCGAGGTTTAAAACATGTAAATAGCATTTAATGCATTTGTACCCTGTGAAAACAAGTATAATTACATACAACACCCTTTAATAGTAGTAGGGTCTAGAATCCTACCTCAAAGAGCTAAAAGCTAGACGCCTCAAAATCCAATCTCGTCAGAACGAGAATCTGTCTGGATGGATACGAAGCCCACGTCGCCAACAACAAGGATCTGCTATCCAGCCACGAAAACTAAGCCCGGGCCTTCCTAAAAGCTAGAGAAAATGTGGAGAGAAAGAGATTTGCTTGAAAAAGATATTTTGAGTCTCTAAAAAGATATTTTGTCTCTTTATAGATTTTCGTGCCCAAGACCCACCGCTTGAGCGCCCAAGCACCGCTCGAGCGAATCCCTTGCCGACATAAGCCTTGCCACACCACCGCTCAGTGCCTAAGCACCGCTCGAGCGAATCCCTTGCCGACATAAGCCTTGCCATACCACCGCTCGAGCGGACCCCTTGCTGACATAAGCCTTGCCACACCACCGCTCGAGCGCCCAAGCACTGCTCGAGCGAACCCCTTGCCGACATAAGCCCTGCCACACCACCGCTCAAGCGCCCAATCACCGTACGAGCGGTCACCTCTTGGACCAACACTCTACCACCAGCCCGCTCGAGCGCGCTCACCACCACTCGAGCGGTCGTTGCTGGGAGAGAAAACTGAAGAAGGCAACCAAGCCAAACCCCCCACATGTATAACATGTAGAACACCTATACAAAATATGCTGTTCTACAACAGAAAACATAAACCATACGACACAGAGATACATATAGGGAAAGAAACATAGCAACATATATAAATATCTCAAAAAGAGACGAGTTCGGGTCTTACAACTCTCCCCCCCTTAAGGAATTTTACCCCTGAAATTCGCAATAAGGTCACGAGGTAAACAGGTCTGGGTATCTAGCACGCATCTAGACTCGAGCTCCCATATCGCTTCTTCAACCCTGTGATGAAGCCATAGGACCTTGACATAAGCAATTGTTCGGCCTCGTAACACCTGCTCCTTTGTATCAAAAATCCTCACTAATGTTCCTCATACATGGCATCCTTATCAACCCGCAGTTTAACCCAATCTAACACATGAGAAGGATCAGGCTCGTACCTCCGAAGCATAGAAACGTGGAATACGTTGTGCACTGATGCTAACTGAGGTGGAAAAGCCAAACGATAAGCAACCTCTCCAACTCTGTCAAGGATCTCAAATGGTCCAATGAAATGCGGTGATAGCTTCCCGCTACGATCAAACCACATCAAAGCTCTATATGGAGAGACCTTCAAAAACACATGATTCCCCACAACAAACTCCAAAGATCGTCTCCTCTGATCTGCATAACTCTTTTGGCAGCTCTGTGCCGTCGAAAGGCGTTGGCGTATCACTGCAATTTTCTCTGTTGCCTCTCGCACCATGTCGGGTCCCTAGACTGTGGTCTCTCTCACATCTGTCCAACACACGGGCGATCTACATGGTCTACCATACAAAGCCTCATACGGTGCCATCCCAATACTGGATTAATAACTATTATTTTTTGCAAACTCTCCCAACAATAGATGATCCTCCTAAGAACCTCCAAAATCAAGGACACAAGCTCTCAGCATGTCCTCCAAAATCTGTATAGTCCACTCAGACTGGCCATCCGTCTGGGAGTGAAAAGCTGTACTGAACATCAAGTCCGTCCCCAAAGCTGTTAAGGTTGATTTACTGAAAATCCTATTTTTAGTATTTAATTTTATTTTTAATATAATTAATTTTTTATTTTATGAGAATCTTTATGAGCAATGTATGTATATCATTTATTTGTTATGCATGAATGTCCGATATTTTGTATAGTATTTAATTTGGTGTGTAGAGTACAGCTTACACACAGAAGACCAGATTTTAAGTTTTTGCAAAATATAAGTTTTATGTTCACAGTTTAGATGAAAATGGGCATACCATAGGTACAACTGTGTCACAGAGTTTTAGTAGATCTGTCTTGGTTACGAGAAATAGATAATAGCATCATCTATTGTTCCGACTCTCTGTGAGAGTACACTTTGTGTGTATTGAACGAGACATTTAGGGTAATTAATTTAGTACTGACTACTGGCTATATAAATTAAATCGCACTCCAAGGTTATTATGAATAGTGCTTATCCTCTTAATTCTGAAATAATTATTGAATTGTGTATATTTAATATTCGTTATTTAGATTCATTAGAGAATACGATCTTATATGAGTCTATATTCCCGGTGAGTTGGATAGCGATATTATTTATATGACAAATATTAATTATTGACAGAATCTACATCTCGTATATCGGGATTGGCGATACCCCCTTAAGGATGCTTATAAATTTTGACCGGGTCAAACCCTGCTGGTGGATTTAATTATCCGACGGTCAAATAAGTTAAGCGAAAGGGTTTAAGAAATATCAAGATGCCGATTAAATTAAATTGTCAGTAATTAAATTTAGTTGGCAGATATTGAGAATCTTAACATGGGAAAAAATGGTAAGTATTTAATAACAGGAGCTCAATGCAAGAAGGTCTTCGGATTATGTGTTAGAGTGTAATTATAATTATTTAGTGGCGTGAACTGTAATTCAGTGCTTTATGAAAATTGCAGAAATCGCTGCACGTCTTTCCATAATTGCAGAAACTTCTAGTAATTATTTGTGTTCCACTGGAAGTCTAACTCATATTTACTCCACAGGTCCCTACTGTAACCTTATATATATGCAGGTAGGCTGAACCAGATTATGAGGATTTTATATCATTATTATTATGATATTATTTTTGTCTTTCAAGACTTAAATATATTGCGGTTCTACCGGTACGAGTTCTCGGAGGATCGTAGCCCACACTACATTCGAGGATCGCATAAGTGGATACAGTAGAAGATCTGACTGGAGTTTCAACTCGGAATCAAGTCGTAGTTGAAGATTAGATCGACAAAAGGTATCTTCTAAATTAACTTTAGTTGTACAAGTTTTATTTTGATCGTTCTTCGTCAAAAGTTTTATCTGGAACCCGTTTGGGCGTTTGCCCGTCTAGTTAATTTTTAACCTATAATCGTTTTTCAAAAATAATGATCTTTGCAGTTTTGCCTCCAATAAATTGGTATCAGAGCTGTTTTATTTTTTGTTTACGATTTATCGGGGCCGGGTAGATTAAGTTTTTTTTAGATCAAATGTGAACCTACGGGATATAGGTTTCGATATAAATTTTTTTATGTTCTTTAAATTTTTTTCTTGTTTATTAGAAAAAAAAAGAATATGTATGGATGAAACGGCGGTAGTTGGCGATGGCAACTTTTGGTGGTTTCAACCAATAGGTTCCGATTTCTTCAAAAGCAAAAAGCAGGCGCGATTTTCTAGGATGGTTGGAACTCTTTTTTTTTTCTTTGAAAAAGCAAGACTCCATATCACTGTGGTGCCGCAGCATCATCAAGAAAATAGTGAGCAATTCCATTGGTTTTCCCCGGCAAAACAATGGTTTATTAGGAAAAACTTTGGCTTTACAATATTCCAATATCCCAAAAGCTGCAACAGTGATTTCCCAAACACGCAAGCGCACAAACAGTGCAGTGTCGATTTCCAAACGCAAGGAGCAGCGGCGATTCCCAGAGGCTGATTCGATTAATCCCAAGCTACTGCAGTTTCCAAGAAGCAATAAAAAGCAAACAGCAGTGTGCCAAACCAAACAGTAGCCGCAGCAATTCCCATACACTGGTGCAAACAGTGCGCCGGATAAACCGAAACAGTCCTTTCGGTGCAAGGAAGGGGCTGTTTGGTTGGCACCAAACAGTTTGTTTTCAAGAAACAAACACAAACAGCCGATAGTTTCCAATATAGCTGGATTCCAAACACCGCTAAGGCAGTAGACTGGAAGCTTATCTTTGAGCAGGAGACAGAAACTCTTTAGAGTTTTAATCGGATCATAAAATTGGGATTATATTTATTTTGTATTTAATTTAATTCTTTATTCACTGCGTGGATGATATTTATTAGTTTTATTTATCATGTTAATTTAATTAATTTAGAAATTTAATTTTAATTAAATAAAAAAAATTTAGATATTTTATTTTTTTACAAAATATCACGTTTAAGATGTTTTTTTTAAATTAAGCCACAGACTGGTGTGAAAAAGCCGAAAGTCAGATGTTTTCACTGCAACTAGATCCGACACTTGAAAAATCTATGTCTAGTATTTCTCAAAAGGCAGAACAAACAGGATAATTTTTATTAACTGGTTGTGGAAACATGTTTAGCGGTGTTATATATCGGTACCTAGAGTATAGATATGGGAGCCACTAATCATGTCTGCAATTTTTTACAGGGATTCCAGGAAACCCAATGATTTAGTGATGGGAAGATTTATCTACATATGAAAAATAAGACAAAGGTAACAGTCGTTGTAGTAGGAGATGTCACTCTCAGTTTTGGTAGAGATTGAGTTTTAATATTGAGAGATTGTCTTTATGTACCTGCCATTA
>JAOTRH010422650.1:0-34435 GCA_034768845.1 Heliamphora exappendiculata | reverse complement strand
AATAAATGATATACATACATTGCTCATAAAGATTCTCATAAAATAAAAAACTAATTTTATTAAAATAAAATTAAATATTAAAAATATAGTTTTCAGTATACCAACCCTAACACACGGATCCCTCGTCAGGTGATAGTTGAGGAAGAAAACACTGCTTAATGCAGAAAATCTGCATTAGATGAGAAGATCGATCGGATGGAGAAGGTCCTTAGAAAGGCTAAGGGAGTCGAGTAATATATGCTCCATGTAGGGGGACTCTATCTATTTCTAGACGCTAAGCTCCCGGATAAGTTTAAAATGCCTGACATGAAAAAATTCGACGGGACCAGAGATCCTAGAATTCTTTTGAGAATGTATGTTAGTACCCTTGCTCCCATGGGTATCGATGATCAGTTGAATGTTCAGTTGTTCCATCGGTCACTCTTTAGGGAAGCTCAAAAATAGTTTCTGTCCCTAGATGTTGCAAAGGCCAAGACGTGGAAAGACATTGTCATCGCCTTCATCAATCAATACAGTTACAATGTCCAGTTAGATGTACCCACTCGGGAGCTAGAGACCACTTGTCAAGAAAGTAGAGAGTCATTCGTAAACTTTCTGACCGAGTGGAGGAAAAAGGCGGCTAAAATAACAAACTGACCAATAGAAAAGGAACATGTGAGGATTGTAGTCAAGAATCTCTAATCTCCTCTAAAGCGTTATTTGATCACGTAGCCGCTTTCCACATTCGAGTAGTTATTTAATGACTGAGTTCAGATAGAAGATGCAATCCAGTCTGGTGATATCGAGGGGGCCGAGTCGAGCCAAAAGTTAAGAAGACCTTAGCCATCAAATAACCCAAACCATCCCACCTCTTTCACTAACCCCACATCTAGCTCTAACGAGGTGAACTTGCTAAAACCCCAATAGGATCGACCTAATTCTTCACCTTCATCATCTCCTCCCATAAACAACCAACCGTCGCAGCCGAAAATGCCAAGGAGAGTTTTCACTCCCCTTAATATCTTTCTAACCATGGCCCTAATTCGACTTGTCGAGAAATGGCTGATAAAGCTCCTTGATCCAATGCCGCCTCCTAACTCTTTACTGCTACGCTACAATCTCACCCAATATTGCTCATACTAATAGAGCCATAGACACCCAACCGACAACTATCAGAGACTTCGACATGAAATTCAAAATTTCATTGATAATAAGGTTATCCCACCTCCATCTGCACCGAATGTAAAAGCTAGTTTTTAGATTTTTATAATTTGTATGATTCAAGTCTTGAGTCAGAGTTTGAGTCTTGCTAGTTTTTGCTTTGTTAAGATCAGTTGGATGTCGAGTCTGAGGGCACGTCTGTTTGTGCACCCTCTTCTTTTGCTTTTGATTTTGTAATCCCTACTATCTTTGATATCAATAAAATAAATGAAGCTTCTGATTATCCTGCTTTTCTTGATTTATTTTATACGCTTTCTGATGATTTTGAATTCAAAGGGGATGTCTTCGAAAAATTAAAAGTTTTAATAAAAAAGAGAAGAGAAAATGCATGCCCAACTAATAGTTGAAATATTTTTTTTCAATAAATATGGGTAATGAAATTAATCCACAAATTGTATAAATTGGTTCTTCTTTATTTTTAATTGAACGTGAACAATTAATGACTTTATTAAAAGAATTCAAAAATATTTTTGCATGATCATATGGAGATATGCACGAAATTGAGCCTAATATTGTCCAACACCATATCCTTTTGTATCCCGATGTCAAACCGGCCAAACAAAAATTGAGAAGAATATGCCCAGAATGGGCTCTAAAGATCAAAGAAGAAGTCACCAAGTAGATTAACGTTGGATTCTTTATGGTAATCGAGTATCCAAAGTGGGTGGCCAACATTGTGCCAGTCTTGAAGAAGGATGGACGCATCAGAGCCTATGTGGATTTTTGAAATCTCAACAAGTCTAGTCCAAAGGACGACTTTCCACTCCAGCACATTCACGTCTTGGTAGACAGCACAGCGGGGCATGCTTTTTTATCATTTATGGATGGCTTCTTCGGGTACATTCAGATCTTAATGGACCCTAAAGACAGATAAACGATGACATTCATTACATGATGGGGCATTACTATTACCGCGTGATGCTATTCGATTTGAAGAATGCAGGGGTAATATATCGAAAGGCTTCAACTACCTTATTACATAACATAATACACAAGAAATTTGAAGTGTATGTAGACGATATGATTGCGAAGTCCAAAGATCGAGATGACCATATCATAGCGTTACATAAATTCTTCAAAAGGATAAGAAAGTACAAGATGCCGCTCGACCTGCAGAAAAATGGAAAAGGAATCAAATGGAAGAGCTTCTCTTATTCGATAAAAGAAGACTACAAACTTTGTTCCACATATAAGGATATCTAGAGCGTTCAACAAAAAAATTCAAGATCTAGGATCAGAGAGAATGTGACTTGGTTCTTAAGGAAATCAGGGCTCCTGTTTTAAATCTAAGGGAAAGTTCAAGCCAAATTGGGCCGAGCCATATCTGATCAAGACTATTATGACCAGCAGTGTTGTAAACATCATGGATCTGGATGGTAACACGTTCTCCACTCCAATCAACTTGGACCAGTTTAAGAAGTACTACCCATGAGAAAAAAAATAAAATAAGATAAAAGCTTATTGGGTTGAAAATCGAAAAGTACCCCAGGAAAAAGTTAGAGCAGCCTGCAAGATTGAAAACCTGAAAGCGCGATATTGGAAAAAGTTAGAGCATCACAAAATGAGCGTGTTAATACCTGAGAGTAAATCGAGCCCAAACTACATTACGGCCTAATTCCACTTTTTTTGGGATACGTGGGCAGCTTCTTTCAAAGAAGTTTGTCCACCTTATTTGTTTTAGCCACCATTGAATATGAGTAATGATCATTGCAAATTTATCTTTGAGTTCTAATAATAAATTTGTTTAATTGCAAGAATTGAAAAACTTTAAATAATTGGGAACCCTTTTTAGATAAACGTGAAAATTTCATTATTTCAGCTGCGCTCACAAGGTTTTACAAATAAAGAGCTGGCACGCAAGTCTCAAACTTCAAATAAAGAAGAAAGCTATAAAATCTGAAATGCAAAATAGATCTCTCAGATCTTCCTTCTCTTTGCTACTTGTTCTTCTCCCTCTTCTTTGTTTCTGCTCTCTTTTTCCTAAACCAGCCACGTCTTATGATCGAGATGGCCAAGCTTCCTAATACCGAGCAACCAGTAAGACGAATACGAATGACCCCGTATGTCGTGAAATCTGATATGACCTCGACCAAACTGCCTCATGATCCAGTATGGATAGTAGAAGGTGGATAATCGTAGACCAATTAGTAAGACATCTGGATGGTCCATAGTGGTCAAAGTCATAAAGAGATCCGCCACTAGAAGCATTGCCAAGTGATGTTTTCTCTAGTCAGTGAAGAAATATATTACCTCCAAGTTGCCTCGTAGTGCATATCGGGTAAAAAGGATGATAGACAAAGGTGGTAGCGTTGTGTCCATCCGAAGCCAGTTTTTGTAAAAGATTTACCTTTTCTATCAACCAGATCTAAAAAGAGAGAAAAGATGTAAGAATCGGGAGAAATCAGCAAAAGGAGAAAAAAGTTGTAAAATTCAAGAAAAAATCGACAAAATAAGAGAAGAGCAAAAAAAGGAGAGATATGAGTTTTTCTTGGAGAAGTAGAGGACTACTGGTAAAGGACGTAGTTACATCCCGATGTATAGCATCTAGACCAATCAGGGTCTCAACCAAAACTAGGGGTGCGGAGTCCTTCCCTGCCCTTATTTGCTGAACAATGTTCACCAGAATAATGCTAACCCGGTCGTCATAGAAAATAAGAAGATACCGGGAAAGCAGACAAAAGTACAGAACATAATGGGGCCACAATTGAAAGCTAAAGTCACCAAGGGAATCGATAGAGCAGAATTCGTGTCCAGTAAATCCCCATGGATGAAGCAAGAAACCTCCTGACCAGTCAGGCCACAAAGATGCATGATTTATTGCCACGAACTCCTGTGGGACGATATAAAAAATGTTGGTGAACTCCTCTACAGTGGGTATAACTTTTCAAGGCCAAAATAGAAAACATGATCCCGTGGTTTCTAAAAGCTGTGTAGCAGACCTCAACAATGGCTCATTGATCCAAGCCCTAATGCACTAGGCACCCTCTTCCAAATCCTAGTTATATTCAAAGCGTTGTCTAGGTCCTAGATTCGTGAGATGACCCTTAGGTATTCTAAACCCTGGTGCGCAACACAAACCCTAATTCAAAATCCTAATCATATGTGAAGCATTTTCTAGGCACCATAAGCCGTGGTGCGCTAGGTAAACTCAACCCTAGGTTCGTGTGTGAGTGACGATCCTTAGGTTTTCTTTAAAGCTCTAGTGAATTAGGCACCAAAAGCCCTGGTGAGCAAGGAAAATCTTTCAAATCCTAGGTTCATGTGTGTGTGACGATCCTTCGATTATTTCAAACCCTAGAAGACTAGGTACCCTAAGCCTTAGTGAGCCAAGTAAATCTTTCAAACTCTAGATTCGTGTGTGTGAGTGACGATCCTTAGGTTCTCTTAAGCCCTAGTGAGCTAGGCACCCTAAACCCTGGTGAGCTAGGAAAAATCTTTCAAATCCTAGGTTTGTGTGTGTATGATCATCCTTAGGTTCTCTTGTGCACTAGTGAGCTAGGCACCCTAAACCCTGGTGTGCCAGGCGAATCCATTTTTAAACCCTAGGTTCGTGTGTCTGTGACGATCCTTCGATTCTTTTAAGCCCTAGAAGAGTAGGCACCCTATGCCCTGGTGCACCAGGAAAATCTTTCTTTAAATCCTAGGTTCATGTGTGAGTGATGATCCTTAAGTTTTCTTTAGCCCTAGTGAGCTAGGCACTCTAAGCCCTAGTACGCCAAGCAAACTCAACCCTAGATTCTTGTGTGAGTGATGATCCTTAGATTTTCTCTAAAGCCTTAGTGAACTAGGCAACCGAAGCCCTAGTGAGCCAGGAAAATCTTTTAAACCTTAGGTTCATATGTGTGTGACGATCCTTTGATTCTTTCAACCCCTTGTAAGTTAGGCACCCTAAGTCGTGGTGCGCCAAGCAAATCCTTTTTCAAACCCTAGGTTCGTGTGTGAGTGACGATCCTTAGAATCTCTTAAGTCCTAGTGTGCTAGGAATCCAATGTTTTAAGTCCTGCTTCTCAGGCACCCTAAATCCAGAAGGCGTCTTAGGTTTTTCAAGCCCTACTGCGCTAGGCATCCTATGTCTTAGGCCTTGCTTCTTAGATACCCTAAGTCCAGAAGGCATCTTAGGTTTTTTAAGCCCTGCTTCTCAGGTACCTTAAGCTCAGAAAGTATCTTAGGTTTTCCAAGCCCTAGTGCGCTAGGCATCCTATATCTCAAGCCCTGTTTCTCATCACCTTAAGTCCAAACGGCGTCTTAAGTTTCTCGAGCCTTGGTGCGCTAGGCATCCTATGTTTCAAGCCTTGCTTCTCAGGCACCCTAGATCTAGAAGGTGTCTTAAGTTTCTCAAACCCTGCTTCTCAGGCACCTTAAGTCTAGAAGGCGTCTTAGATTTTTCAAGCCCCTGTGCGCTAGGAATCCTATGTTTCAAGCTCTGCTCCCAAGGCACCTATGTCATGTTTGCTTTTTATGTGTTTTTAACTCCCCTATGATGTGCTTGTTTGCCTATTTTTGAGATTTAAAAATAGTTTTCAAGTCTTGACTTGACTTTTTAATTATTTTTTTTGTCCTGTGCTCGTCCTGAGTTTTTAAGTTTTAACTCGATCTATTAATTCGCTGTGTTTTCTCCGGTAAAAATAGTTTTAAGTCTTGACTCGACTTTTAATAATTTTTGTCCTGTGCTCGTCCTAAATTTATAGGTCTTGACTCGACCTATTGATTTGTAGTTTGCTCTTCATTGATAATAATTTTCAGTATTGACTCGAATTTTAATTATCCTTATCCTGTTATCGTTTCGAATTTTTGCGTCTTGACTTGACCTAATTAATTCGTTGTTGTTTTTTTAATTAAGATAATTTCTAGGATCTTGATTTGATCCTTTTAATTATTTTATCTCCAGCTGAGTTCTTAGATCTTGACTCGATCTTTGACTTGTTTGATTGATTGTGATCCCTTAGATTTTGACTCGATCTTTATGGTATTATTTGATCATACCAGTATTTGCATCATGTTTTGCATCTTGTATCTGTGCATTTGCCCTAGTCTGATCCCTGGCAAAGGGGTACGTCGGTAGCTCGATAAAAATTCGAGTACGACCAACATTATATGCATGCTTGTCTGTTTGGAGCTTAAGATTGGCGGCTTGGTCAAATAGATGTTATATGTGGATCTTTGATATAACTCACATCATGTGTTGCTATGCAAATTATATCAAAGAGAGGCAACTGTAGACACCCCGATTTGACTCCGTCTAATCTTAGGTTGGTCCGGGTGTATCCAATCATGAAATCAAGTGGAATGGTGCTTCAAAATGATCTTTAGGAAATGATCCAAGCTTAGTATCCAAGCTAAATGATCAAATCCCTAAAAACTGTGAATTATCAACTTCAACCCTTGAGGCCGCCATAAAAACTTCTTGGAATCCCTAGAAAAGGTAGCAACCACCATCTACGAACCTTGGGGCAGGCCATAAGAAACCTTTGGAAATTTGCTTTTTGTGGCAACTGCCAACTTTGATCATGGTGATCGCCAACTCCAAAAACCATGACGTACCCCAGAATCATGCCGGCACCTCATAGGTTGATGAACTCTATAAATACCATACATTTGGTATATTTTTTAGGATAGATTTGGAGGGAGGGGTACTCTGTCGAAGTACCAAGAGAGTATGAATCTTGATGCCGACACCCTGCTGCTTTATCGAAGTACAAATCTCAGTACACCGATACTCTACTGAATTCTTGATTCATCGACTTGAATTGGAACATTCCCCGAGGATTGGATGGTTAATCACCATTCCCCGACTTAAGGATTCAGCCGGATTGTAGCGATTTACGTGTTTTATCTAGATCCCCGACCTTTTTTTTCCCATTTTTTCTCTTTTGGAGTGGTCGAATTAACTTCAATCTTTTATAATGCTTGTGTAGTGATCTAACTATTCTATTTAATTTGTTGAATTGTAAGCATGCATGTGATTACTCATGATAAGCATGATTAGATTAGATTAATTTGATTGATATTTGTTACCATCCAAGTAATCTTAATTTCACTTTGTCCACATTGCACATTTGCACTTAATATATTGTTAATTCCACCATTCATTAAAATAGTGGCAACATGCTCCACGGTTGTGATTTCTAATTTCACTTCTCTTATATTTAGGCACTAATCTCTATGTGATCGTAATCATTAATATTACGCCCGCATATTATATTTTTTTTATTATGTGAGTAATTATTACATTTCTATGTAATAAATGCCACTTTCTTGCTTTGGTATTTTATATACATATGTTATGTTTTTTTTATTTGATTTTAGATGTTTTCTCTTCTCTTCTATTTTCTGTATTTGCATACATTTAAGAAATCTAATTACGAACCAATGATAATTAGTAGAGACCAACCTCATGATTGGGCGAACGGGGTGTCTAACATGTTTCCCAATTCGTACCTTAGCTCCCGGACTATTGTTCTCTCTGGTTACCATTTTAAAAATCAGTGGCTCATTTAATTTTTTTCAAAAATCAAGTGGCGACTCTATTTTTTACAAAAATAATTTTTTTAAATTTAATTTTTAAGGTGTTAAAGTATTTCCTAAACATACTTGAATTCTCTTATTTTTTAAACAAAACCCAAATTCCCAACAACATAATAGGACATTTTTCAAGGGTCATAGCTTTCGTTTTGGCATCATGTTTTTTTTATTTGGGTGATTTAGTTGAATTGTGGTATCCAAAAACGGTTGTTCATAGGCATTTTGTGTGACCCAAATTTTGGGGCATGATATCTTGGTATCAGAGCTCTTCGAATACCTAAGAGCCATGAAAAGAGATTGCATCACCTTGTGAGGATATTTGCGTGTGCTTAAATGTTTTGATAACATGAGTATGATAATCTATTGAGCATGTGGATGCCATGTATACGTGAGATTGGGAGTTGAACCTTAGGATTGATTGGTCTTGCCTTCTGGCATTTGGATTAACAAACTTGGACGCTAAGTTAGAAATACGTTTGGCTGACGTATTTTCTAGCAAGAAATCTAAGTGGGTTATCCAAATTGACTCATCACTTTTGTCGGTTCTCCTCGGTATGTGAGTTGTGTTTACATGATCTTGAATTGCTATGTATTAGCATGATTATGTGTTTTATGTTGGTAATAATATAATGAATGAAAGCTTATGTTGTTATGTTCTATATTTCATTCATATAGAAGTTATGTTTGTGCGAAGAGAATGAGGCCATGGTCAAGGCCGTAGCCATTGTTTGGGCCAAGGGGATGTGCCAGTCCCTGATGCTGGGGATGCAAATGCACCCTAAGGACCTGTAGATGGGGTAGATGTACTGCGTGAGATGGTTGGCTCCATCCATCAGATAGCCAAGGTTGCTAGAGGGAGAGAGAGAGAGTACCTGAGCTGAGGGCGGCTATTGCGATATAAGGGTTTCGATGTCTTGCCCCTCTTATCTTTGTTAGGGATCCTTATCCCAAGGTGGCCACAGAATGGTTAGAGCTTGTGATAAGGATTTTGGACACGCTACAGATTGTTGAGGAAGATTTGAGAGTTGCGTTTGCATCTTTTTAGCTGAGGGGTGACGCGCATGAATGGTGAAAATTTGCTAGAATAGTTGTGGGAGGCACATAGGATGCATTCACGAAGGTATTTCTAGAGAAGTACTTTCTTGAGTCCTCGAGGGATCTTTATCGTGATGAGTTCTTTTCCTTCACGCAGGGGGTGTTGAGTGTGGTACAGTATGGGTGAGATTTACCATCTTGTCCCGCTTTGCTTAAGATTGCATATATACTGACAATTTACACTCAAAGTGGTTTAAAAGGGGTCTGAGGCATGCGATTAGGGAACGGGTAGCAAGATTGAGACTATGTATCTTTTACAGATCTGGTGGAGTCGGTAGTTACTATCGAGAACACTCTGAGTGAGACTCGTAGACCTAGGGAGGTTAGGACACCGCAGAGTGGAGTGGATGCTCAGTTAGGTGGGTGCTCCAACAAGAGGCAGAGGTCCTTTGGCCCTAATCCACGTTCTTTTGGGCCACAATAGTAATTTTTTGCACTAGCACCTTTGATGGCTTTGTCAATAAGGTCAGAGCAGAGATAGCTCATCTATTATCAGTGCAAGAAACCAGTATCGGGTAATGAATTATCTAGAGAAGGGACAGTTTCAGAGTTCATTACATGTTCAGTCATAGGAGAGAGAGCCACTGGTTATTATGGGTGTGGCTAATCATGAAACATTCGTAGGAACTGCCTTTAGGAGGGAGCGTATAGAGCATGGCAGATGCACCACTTGTTCTATCTGCAGAGGGACGATAGACATATTGATAGTTGTAGCAGCAGCTAGCAGCTTAAACTTCTAGGGTTATAGAGAGAGGTGCCTCAACCCAGTTTGTGCGACAGTCCTCAAACATGGCTATAATGGAGAAACTATGGGAACACAAGGCCGAGTGTATGCCCTTCTAGATCCCAATTCTTCCAAGGCACCGATCGTTCCTGATGCTACAGCTACTACTTCAGTGATCAGAGATACTCTCTTAGTGTACAGATCATGGGCCTGTATTCTTATCGACACGGGAGCATTGCATTCTTTTATTTCATCTGCTTTTGCATCTGCTTTGGGGTTAGAGATGGACTCGTTAGGTAGTACGTTGTGTGTAGAGACCCTGGTCGGTAGGAATTTTAGTGTTAAGACGAGTTTGTAGATCCCATGAGTTAGAGGTCGTCTGCCACTGTTTAGAGTTTAATTTCAACATTCTAGACATGACCACGTTTAATATCATTCTAGGGATGAATTGGTTAACCACCTATCGTGCCTATTTCGATTGCAATCGATGAAGGGTATCGATTTGTACGCCTGAGGGTGATTGTTTTTATTTTTTGGGCGATCGGGATGAAGGTTTAGTGTTCATGCCCAATGTTGTGTGAAACTGAGGAAACCTAGGTTTTCTCTTTTCTGCTCTCATGTTGGATGAGATGGTTGGGTTCTAAGAGAGCTTCCCCCAGTGGTTTCTAACTATCTATATGTCTTTCCTAATGATCTATTTGAGTTTCCACCGAGTCATGAGGTAGAGTTCTCAATTGATCTTGTTCTGGGAGTTGTTCTTATTTCGATGCCATTTTACCATTTTGCACTGGCTGAGTTGTGAGAGCTTAAGGTACAGTTTCAAGAGTTTCTTGATAAGGGGCTTTTGCACCCAAGTACATCATCGTGGGGAGCTCCGACCTTATTTTCCAAGAAGAAGGATGATTCCTTGAGATTGTGTATCGACTACTAGAAATTAAATCAAGAAGCGATGAAAAATAAGTATCCTATGCCGAGGATTGATGACTTGTTTAATCAACTACATGGTTTGAGTAGCTTTTTAAAGATTGACTTAAAGTTGGGGTATCACCAGTTGAGGATCAAGGAAGAGGAGATAGCGAAGACAGCCTTTTGGACTCGTTATGGTTTCTATGAGTTTTTTGTTATACCGTTTGGTTTGACGAATGCTCCAGCGACGTTCATGGACTTGATGAACCGTATATGCCATCCTTATCTTGACAGTCTTGTGGTTGTGTTTGTAGATGATATTTTTATCTACTCACCATCAAGGGAAACATATGAGGAACATTTGCGTGTTGCCTTGTAGCTTCTAAGGGAACATCATCTGTATGCGAAATATGAGAAGTGTGAATTCTGGATGTCAAAGGTGAAGTTTCTTGGATACCTGGTGTCGGGCGATGGAGTATCTGTGGATTCTTCGAATATTGATGCAGTGATAGAGTGGGAACGACTGAAAAATGTATTAGACATCCATAGCTTTTTGGGTTTAGCAAGATACTACCGGCGATTCGTGACAAATTTTTCTAGACTTACCACGCAGATGACTCGCCTTAGGCGAAAAGGAGTCAAGTTCGTTTGGAGTGAGGCTTGTGAGTTGGAATTTTTGAAATTGAAGAAGCGATTTACGAGTGCACCAGTGTTAGTTATTCCAAAATGAGGTTTGGGTCACATAGTGTATTGTGATGCGTCGCATAATGATTTGGGTTGTGTTTTGATGCAGGAAGGTAAGGTTGTGGCTTACGAATCTAAACAGTTGAAGACTCACAAACAAAATTACCCGACACATGACTTAGAGTTGGCAGTCGTGGTCTTTGCCTTGAAGGCATGGCGACGTTGTCTATACAGTGAAAATTTTGAGGTTTTCTTAGATCACAAGAGCTTGAAGTACTTGTTTTCACAGAAGAACCTGAATCTATGCCAATGACGGTGGATGGAGTTTATGAAAGATTATGATTTTAACCTTCAATATCACTCGAGAAAGGCCAATGTTGTGGCCGATGCTCTTAGCAAGAGATCTCCTGATTTGTTAGTTTCTATTGCTATACAAGAATGGAACATGCTTGGAGAGATTGGTGATTTTAATCAATGTCTTGGGGAGACAAAGAAGGGTGCAACCTTGTTTTTAGTGGTTTCACAACCTATATTGGTTGCTCTTGTTCTGGAGGCACAACAGACAGATCAGGAGGCTCAGATGTTACGGGATTGTATTACTAGTGGAAAAGACACCACAGGATGGGTTGCGATCCAAGATCAAAGTTTGAGATTGGCAAGAAGAGTGTTTGTGCCAGAGTCATGCTGTGTCGATGTACTACGTGATTTTTACCATTCTCGTTTTACAGTGCACCCGAGAGGCACCAAGATATATCATGATCTGCGCCGTCAGTTTTGGTGGAAAGGAATGAAGAAAGATGTAATTCAGTTTGTTTCTCGGTGCTTTACTTGTCAACAAGTAAAAGCAGAGCATTAGAGACCTGTAGGGTTGTTATAGCCATTAATAGTATCAGAATGGAAGTGGGAGAACATCACGATAGATTTTATATCGGGACTTCCTAGATTGCCTAAGGGACATAAAGTTATTTGGGCTGTGGTTGACCGACTAACGAAGTCCA
Source organism: Heliamphora exappendiculata (assembly GCA_034768845.1). Classification (NCBI taxonomy): domain Eukaryota; kingdom Viridiplantae; phylum Streptophyta; class Magnoliopsida; order Ericales; family Sarraceniaceae; genus Heliamphora; species Heliamphora exappendiculata. The sequence continues at coordinate 22,306 of JAOTRH010422650.1, read as the reverse complement.
CACATTTTATTCCCGTTCGGGTGAAAGACTATGGATAAGTTGAGTAGGTTATATGTCAGCGAGATTGTTCAGTTACATGGAGTGCTTATATCTATTGTTTTCAACTGAGATCCACGCTTTACATCACACTTTTGGAAAGGTCTTTATGTAGCTCTAGGGGCAAGCTTACTTTTCAACTAGGCTTTTCATCCTCAGACGGATGGTCAGTTTGAGCAGACTATACAGATTCTAGAGGACATGCTGCGAGCTTGTGTGCTCAATTTTTGGGATTCTTGGGAAGATCATTTACCATTGATAGAGTTGGTGTATAACAACAGTTATCAGTCTAACATTGGAATGGGACCCTTTGAGGCCTTGTATGCAAAGTCGTGTAGGTCGCTGGTAAGTTGGATAGATGTGGGAGAGATCGCAGTTTTGGGACCTAATTTGGTGCAGGAAACCACAGAAAAGATTGCAATGATTTGCCAACATTTAGTGATGGCCCAGAGTCGTTAGAAGAATTACGCCGATCACAGGAAGAGGCCTTTGGAGTTTGGGGTGGGGGACCATATGTTTTTGAAAGTCTCGCCACGTCGAGGTTTGATGAGATTTGACCTTAGCGAAAAGTTGTCACCGCATTTTATCCAACCATTTGAAATCCTGAAGAGGTGGTGTATCGTCAAGCCTTGCCTCCTCACATGTCCTCTGTGCATAATGTGTTTCATGTTTTCATACTTTGAAAGTATGAGACTGACCCATCACACATCTTGGATTGGACTGAGTTGTGGGTGGATGAGGTTATTTCTTTTGAGGAATGACTAGTGAAGATTGTGGAAATGAAGGAGCAAGTGTTGAGAGCGAGAACCATTGCATATGTCAAGGTTATGTGGCTTTATCATGGAGTTGAAGAAGCTACGTGGGAGCATGAGTCCGAAGTTCGTGTTAGATATCCAGAGTTGTTTTCTTCTTGACCTCGTGGCGAATTTCGAGGGCGAAATACTTTAAGAGAGGGAGAGTTGTGAGACCCGATTCATTTTAATTTTGTAATGTATATTCGTAACGTGTGGTTATTATTTTAATCACTATAGAAAAGCATGTTTCTATATGTATTATGCATATGATAGCTTAGATATACGTGTTGGGTTCGCTCCCAGAACCATTGGCGCTGTGTATCATAGTTGAAAATTTTCCTCTCGGGCGAGACCGTTTGATCGGTCTGTCTGGCATGGGTTATATATTGCCTGCTCATTGCCTTGGTTTTTGAGCCCTAGCTTGTTGAGTAAGCTTCTTATTAAAAGGTAGACCAAATATTCTGCCTTCTCTCTAGATTTGAGTGTGGTTCGGTCTCAATTTTTTACGTTCCAATAGTCGATCCTTGTTATCCTCGCCGTGGGCTTCACGTTCATCCGAATGGATTCTCATTTTAATGACTTTGTTTCTCTCTAGAGTGCAAAGCATCGAATTTTTAACTCACCGAGATAGAATTTTAGGCTATTGTGCTTTAAAAAGGTGATACATGTGTTTATATGCATTTATACCATTTAAAAATGCATTTATTGTTGAACTTGGTGTTTAAACCATGCTTATTGGATGAAAAGAGCATGTTATGCGATCTTGTGGTTTATTATAAAGTTAGTCGACTTTGGTGTGTCTGAAGTTTTCGAAAAATGAGTTTTGAAAACCGGAAGAGTTATGACAATGTTTACGAAAACCTAGTTTGGAGGTTTAGAGATGACAATTGGGGTGGAGCCTTGTTTAAAATGATTCGGTTGAGATGTTGGTTAATCTCGATGGCTATATAGATGATATGATGGTGTGTGTTTTGATATTTGGTACGTAACTGTGTGCGTGCCTATATCTATTAAGTCATGCTGGGCTACTTAGTAAAGAATTGCATATTTGGGTAAATCGTTGTCCTATGGTGAAAGACCTTGAAGAATTATGTATTCGGGAAAGCCGTTGTCCTACGGTAAAAGACCATAAAGAATTATGTATTCGGGCAAGCCGTTGCCCTATGGTGAAAGACTGTGAAGAGTTATATATTAGGGAAAGTAGTTGTCACATAGTGAAAGACCACAAATAATTGAATACTTGGGTTAGTGCTATCCTACCGTGAAAGACCGTAAAAGAGTACGAGATGCATATGAACATAGTTGTTTATGCGTATTATACTGTTGGATGTCATGGAATCATATGAAAACTTGTGGTTTTATACTCATGTTAGAAAACTATTTTTATACTCATGTAGTTGAATGCTTCATATGAATTGTAATTGCTTGTTATGCTTTTAAATACATACTAGTCTGTTCCTATTGGGTTTAGGCTCACGTTGTGGGATTTTGAAAACCTTTTTTAGGTGGTTTGTAATTCGATAGTTTATTACCGGTTTTGTTATTGGATCGTATAATAATGTATAATGCTTTAATCTTGAAAGCATGTTTTATAAGCCTTGGGGCGTTTGTTTCAATGCATGTATGTTGTGTTGTACGACTCAGTTCCGTTTTATTTTTGATATATATATGTTTAGTGTGTTCCTTTCGATACATGTATATCCCTGATGTATGTTTCATGCTTCATTATCGTAGAACCGTATGTTGCATGTGTTTTACATACGTGTCATACGCTTGTTCGGGGCTTAGAAGGACCGTTACACAGTTTTTCAGTTTGTTGGCTAGACAGTAGCAGTTCAGTCAACTGAGGGGTGTTTCCAGTCGACTGAGTGCTTATTGGTTGGGTTCAGTCGACTGAGGTTGGGAACTCAATCGATTGAGTTGAGGCAGTGGGCTATTTTTGGCTTTTCTAGTAGTCATTTAGTCCACTGAATTTGTGGATTCAGTCGACTGAATTCCTGTACGGGGCTGAGACTATAAATATCAAGCCTTGGCTAGATATTTTAAAAACCTTTCTTCCAAGCTAGGTTTGGTTTGCTCCACCTTCTCTTTAGACTTTAGGGTGGGCCGGGCTTAGTTTTCGACGATCAGTTAGTGGATTCTTGTTATCCACGCTGCGGGCTCTACTTTCATCTGGGCAGAATCTCGTTTCGATGAAATTTGTGTTTTCACGTAGATTGAGGTGTCGAGTTTTTGACTTACCGAGGTGGGATCCTAAACTATATTGTCTTAAAAGGGTGTTACGTGTAATTATGGATCATTTCACTGGTTGAAATTGCTTGAAACTTATTTAAATGTTGTATTTTCATGCTTAAACCATGTTGTTTGGATAAAAAGTATGTTTTTCACTTTTTGTTGGTTTATTACATGATATGAACTTGTGGATGTTCATGGTTTTCAAAAAGGTGGTTTTTAAACCGGAGGATTTGTGAAAATCGTGAGGAAAATGTGTTTTGGAGGTTTTGAGCTAACCTTCGGGGTTGAGTCTCAACTTTTAAACGTTTTGATGGAAACAATGAAATGTTGTGTTTGATCCCTATATTGATGGATGGATCTTTATACATGTTGATGTATAATTGTGAAAATATTTTTTTAGGCGAGTTACGTAATGATTTTTAAATAATTTCTATAGATGTACCGTGACAGTGGGTGTTTTGAGTTGGGCTTCTATTACTCTTCGGTAGAAGTATAAAAATGCGCGTAGAGTGGGTGCTTTGTACCTTCGGGTTAATTTTCGTAAATTAAGTGACGGGTGCTTTGTACCCTTGGGTTTTGGGCTCGTAAATTAAGCAGTCCTTGTGTGTGGCAAAGTTGGTACATAGGATTCATTTTATCTTATTTTCCTCAGTTGTGTGGCCTGAGTGGAGAATACTGTTATACTACTATTTTTACATAACTGTGGTACGATATTTGCACCATTGGCAATACATGGTTTTAAGGATGATAACGTGGGTTTTATGAAATAAAACTATTTTTGAGGCTCGTGTTACTGTGTTGGAAAAACTTTGGGTTTCCAGGATGGAAATTTTTTTTGACTCATGTGGTTGAGTCAGCTTGTATTATAATTGCATATTCTGCTTTTGGTTTTATAGTCTTTTTCTATTGGGCTTCGGTTCACGGTGTGAGATTTTGTGCAAGTTCTTTTCAGGTGAAAATGATTATGTGGAGTTGACCTAGAAGTGCCTGCGGTGGCGGAAGACTAGATTGAGTTTTCCTTTATGTTGGACATGTACTCTTTTACATGTGATGGTTGTTTCTGAAGGTGAGTTTGTACGCCTTGAGGCGATATAATTATGCATGTATAGAACTGTATATTTTCTATTATGAGAGTGAACCTTGGGTACTCCTTTTTATTCCAATTGTTAAATATTTTTGTGTTGTTGGTTTTTCAACTAAAGATATTTTCAAAATGGTGTTGTGGTGGCTTTTCACGTGACCCTGGAGTTTGGGGCATAACATGTGTGATCCATGAGAGTAACTTTGGGTTGGTTGTTGTTTTTCATTTTCATTGGTTTCAACATTTTACTAAAATTGTGTTCGGTTATGTTATACTTTCTTACAACGTTTGTGTCTCGAGAGATGATTTTGAGCCTTGTTTTAGTAGGCGTTGTGGGATTGGTTTTTGCCTTGAAAACTTTCTAAAAATGCTAGAAATGGTTTAAGTGTTGAGGAAGAAAAGTAACATTTTTTAAAAGTGATCCAGAGTCAGACCGCTCAATGGACCGTTCAATCAGTCTATTGAGCAGTCAAACCAAACTCTCTGTTGTTTTGCAGGTGTGTGAAAAACAGTGTGTAAGTTGAGACCAATCCAGCGGTCATAAGACCGCTCCATCGGTCTGGGTAGATTTTGAAAATCCTGTTTGATTGTTTAAAACTTGGCTCTTGGGGACTATGACCTTAGTCTTCTAAGCTATTCTCTTACATAAAATAAACATCCGATAAGACATTTTCCAAGGGTTTTAGCTTTCGTTTTGGCATTATGTTTTTTTGTTTGTTCGGACGATTTTGGTGGATCGTGGTATTCCAAAACGATTGTTCATAGGCGTTTCGCATGAGCCGAATTTTAGGGTGTGACATGATTGGTTTGGGATAATTTTATGGTCATATTGACTTATTTTTATTTAGGTTTTTGTTAGCTTCTACAAGAAAATGTGAGAGATTACAAAATAAACTTTATCAAAAAAATTTATAAATTACATAAGGCGAAATCAAATAAACAAATAAAATTTTATTGGCATCTTTTGACTTGGCATTTATTCTCATCTTTTTGATCTTTTTCATATTTTTTGTAAAAAAATTTAGTTTTTCCGGTTAGTTACGATTAGAGAAATCGAAAAGGGAGAAACAAAATAACCAAAGAAAGTTTATGTCACGCCCCAAACTCCAGGGTCATGCGAAAGCCCACCAAACATCGTTTATGAAAATAAGATTTGCAGTTGGAAAACCATCAACTCAAAAAGATACAACATTTGGATAAAAGATTCTCAAAGTTCAACTCTCATAAACAGTAAACATGCATTCTCATACATGAATAAGTATATCGCCTCAAGGCGTACAAAACTCTCCTTTTGAAACAGGCATCACATGTAAACTACATGTCACAAAAATAGGAAAAATTATAGCAAGTCGTCCATCACCGCTGCATCTAGGTCAACTCCGCATGCTTACCTGAAAATAGTTTTATAGCAAAATCCCACATCGTGAGCCGAAACCTAATAGAAACAAACTACATAAAGCTGTAAAGCAGGTTATGCAATCATAAGTACATAAGCTCAACCACAGGAGCTAAAAGGTTTTTCTCTAAAAAACCATTAGTTTTCCATCCTTAAAACTTTGCATATCATCCTGACAGATATCATGTCACAGTTAAGGGAAAGCAGTAAAAACGTAGTATTCTCCACTCAGGTCACACAGCCGAGGAAAAAGAGATAAAATGTAATCCTATGTACCGACTCTGCCACACAGACAAAGGTAACAACTACAGACTCCTGCCCATTACCCTAGTCACCACTTAAGGCCTACTCGGTAATGACAAGTTCTATACGGAGTTACGACAACGACGCCATTAACGGAGGTAATCGGCTTAATTTACGAGATCAACCCGAAGGTCCAAAGCACCTACTGCTCAATTTACAGGCCCAAAACCCGAGGGTCCAAAGAACCCACACAACACCATTCACAGAGGCAACCAGCTTAATTTACAGGGATTAACCCAAAGGTACAAAGCACCTACGTTGCGCACGTTTCTGAACATCTACCGATGAGCAATGTAAGCCCAACTCAACAACCCACTGCCATGGTACATCTAAGAAAAATATTTAAAAATCACCCGTACAACAATTTATGCAACACATGTATAAAACGAGATCCACTCCATCAACCATGGAGATGAAACAAAACATGTAAAAATATATTTTTATCAAAACGTTTTAGAAGTTGGGATTTCACCTCACAGACTAGCTCCAAACCTTCAATAAAACACGTTTTTCTCAAAATTCGAACCTTTTTTTCCAAAAGGAACCCAACCATTCACCCCAAATGATCACCAAACCACCCAAACCACTGGCCAAACCTTTAGTCGACTTGGTCCAACCCACCAATCGACTGAAAACACACTCAAAAGAAAAAAAAAGCCCAACAGAAGAAATCTAGTCGACTAACCCACTGGTCCAGTTGACTGGGCACAAAACAGAAAGAATCTAGTCGGCTGACCCTTCTGGTCCAGTCGACTGCGAGGCCCAAATCGAGATCCAGTCGACTGAGGGCAACCTAAAAAAATGGGTTTAAGCCACAATTTTGCCCTCCAATCCTCAAATAAAGCCTCCAAACATCCATATAACACTCACGGACACTTGCACGTTCAAACCCCACACGAAAACCTCGAAAGAAAACTCTCGGAACACACTTTCATCCACCGAAACGATGAAAAACAGTTTTTTAACCAAAAATTTGATTTAAACATAAATCACTTTTCATGCATTTTTAAACAGTAGATATACATAAGATTACACGTAATACCCTTTAACAACTTAACAGTCTAGGATCCTACCTCGGTGAGTTAAAAACTCGACGTCTCGATCCACGTGCAAAATCGAGCTTCGTCGAAATGAAAATTTGTCCCTATGGATGCGTAGGCCACGATGCCAACAACAAGGATCGGCTGTTGGATAGCCAAAAATCAAGCCCTAGGCCCTCGAGAAGTTAGAGAGAAGGTAGAGAGAAAAATGAAGAAACTTGGGGAGTAAGTTTTGAAAATATCTAACTCCATATATTTATAGACCTCCAAAATATCTTTTTTTTGAATTTTTAAAATTCAAACCGTAACTCTCAACAATCCTAGGAACCAACCCCGCATGGATATTTAAACTCAAACATGCGTCAAAACATATATAAACACGAATGAACACGTCGAATATATACATAACTCAAAAAAGAAACAGAACAGGGTCTCACAGTTTATTATGTGAAAATAAATAACATAAAATTAATATCTAAATAGCCATTTTTCTAAGCCTTTGTTTGGTTACCTAGCTTAAAGCCAGTTTAATTTTTTGTTTTATTTTTTTGCTTCTTTTGTTTTAATTCAAATAAACAAAATGTTTGTTTGATAAAAAAAGTAGCTTCAAATCATCATGCAGAGAGAAAAAACTATGAATTGATAATTAGTTTTTGTTCCTTTAAGTTAAAAAAACAAAAATCCGAATTTAAGGAGGTTACCAAACATTCTAACTTAGGCCGAAGCAATTTTTCACTTATTAAATCTTATTCTTCTACTTGTAGGTTTTGTTTTGTTTTCTTAATTTAATTGTATGAGTAATGGTAGGTCAGAGTTCAAATTAATCCACATTTCTATTAAGATATTGTGAGTGCTTTTTTGTGATAGATCATTCTTCTTTCAGATCCAATTCCACATTCTTATATATATGAATTCTATGAAGAACATTACTTTTTGTTTTTGATAGGCAAAAAGAAATATTATTGATTCCACAACCAAACAAGAACAGCATGACTTCACCATTAAAGGACGGCAAGCTCATTCCCAAACAAGTGTATAATCAACAAACAGTTAATCGCGGGGAGGGAAAAATCTAGAAGCTCAATAGGTGAGAAACCTACCAACTACAATATGGAGGGAGACCAAACTTCCCTACCAAAACTAGAAACTATGGTTAACAACCTAAGCGTTAGACCATCCACCAAGCTACAAACTTCAAAACTCAAGATGAACAAACGAAGTACTGGACATCCTCCACTTGAAGCTAATCTCACAGAAAGCAGGATGATTAAACTAACCAAAAACTCAGCAAAACAACACTAAAATTCTTAATGTTCAATGAGATTCACATAAGTGTAATCTAATCAAACTCACCAACCAAGCTCTCATCAAGACCAACAAAACACCACCCAAACCTTAACAGAACCATCTAATATGGAGCCAGCAAAACTAGCAATGTATTCTCCGCAAACTCTAGAACTAGGACTACTTCCAAAACTCAGGTTGCACCCCACTCCTCTCCGTTCAGTCAATTCATCAAACACCCTTCTCGCACGAACGCAACCAAAATAACATACGCCTAACTTTAAGTTCAGACACTAAAATTACTCCACAAGATTACTGGTTATTGTCCCACTCCTCCTTTAACCTCAAGTCATCTTCTTCCATGGCCATGATTGTGGCTAAAATTTGCTCCTCATTGCCTTCAATGTTAAGACCCATGAGCTTATCTATTTCCAACACTGGCTCGGCCTCCCTTCTAATGATATTATTCCTGTTCACATTGTTCTAGACTGAGAGGGAGAACTGCTCATAAGATTGCTAGCTTTTGATCGCTCTTTTTTCCTTTCGTCTTTTTGCCCCTACCTTGGTAGTACTTGACACTGTGTAGACTTAATTCCATCAAAAGTTTCTTCTTCTTGCATCTCGCTACTTTCTTCTTCTTACAATTATAGCCATTTTTGTGAAGGTTCCTTTCCTTAGCATCAGCCCTGTTTATGGTTGAATCAGATTCAAAATCCTTCTCATCTCTCCATTGTAGCCCTCTAAAGTTAGCTTCTTGCACATCGCAGACCACCACCTTTTGTTGACCTTCCATTTCAGGATCCTCTCCAATTGCACCCCCTACTGTCTTTTTTAGTGTCTTTTGACAATTTTCCCTCATTAGCATAATATTTTGAATTCTCAATTTCCGCTACTGACACAGAGTCCTCAACCATATTAACCAAATTTGCGTCCTCGTAAACCTTTTCTTCCACATCTCTAGGGACACAATCCTTCGAGTTCATCACCTCCATAGTGATGTAAGCTTGGTTATGTTCTACCTCATCACTCTGAACACTAGCGGACTGAGTTGAAGGAAGATGCACTTCTCCATGATGTTTTGTGAGAGAACCCTTGGCACCAGCTATAGGAGCTCTCCACACATATGTTTCTAATAGCCCTGTTCAGTACATTGAATGGGATAAAACAAAAAAAAAGATCATATTTACCTAGATATTGGGATGTTATTTAACTTGTAGTTTACATGTTTACCCCATAGTGATTAAACAAAAAAAAATCAATTTTACCTCTAATAATTAAAAACCGTTTTGTGGCATGACTTCACCAACTTTTAATTATACAGAGAGTGTTTTTATTATAATAGCATAGATATTTCTAATATTTATTAATATTTGATGTTGTATATCAGTTATTGTCAAAGGCATACACGCATTGCTATGGTTGCGCACGTCCTATGTATCTCATTAAATTTTGAAAGAAGTAATTATTTTCAAATTTAAATTTAAATTTTTAAAAATACTTTCAATTTTGATAATATCATTGACTCAATAGAAAAATTCACATTAAAATTTTATATTACCTTTTTTATATGGTATAATTAGTCATAAGTCAAATTTTTTGCCCTAGTAGTGTATTTAGTCCATTTAATTTTTCTTTTTCATAGGTCTAATGTTTTAAAAGTTTTAAGTCTAAAGTCTTTTAATTTAATGTTTGACAATTTGATGGACAAAAATCACCTTATTACTCACACTCTCCTAATAACTTGATACAAACCATCGCCACTATCGACCTCACCACCTTCGGCCACCTTCATTGTAGGCGACACCACTGTCGACCACCGACGACCAGATCAGTCTTCCCTGCCATCATCAACACCATCCATTACTTCAAGGACCACCACTGCAGATCGCGACAACTCTTTAGTAGTGTCAAATCTAGACTCCATAAAAAGAAAGGGAAGAGAATGAAGAGACGAGCATGGGAGAGAAAGACGGCGAGAGTAACGAAATCGATTCGAAAGAGCAACAAAATTGTGAATGGATCGGTGAAGAAAAGATGGAGATGGAGGTAACGATGGTGGTGACAAGAAGCTTTCGATGGAGAAGGTATTCAAGAACGTAGAGGTACTGTCGTGGAAGAATCAGATAACAATGAGGTCGATGATGACAAGTTTGATATTGAGCTCATGTTCAATTTCATCGTGTGCAAGCTTAATATGACCACCGATGTCATACCATCTCCAAACATCGCCGCCAGCTTGCTAGGGTTCATCATCATCAAGTCGTGGACAACACACTACAATGAGAGTTCGAAAAGAGAGAAAGAGAGTGAAAGAGAGAGAATTAATTCCGTTAGGTCCGTGTTTTCATTTTGTCCGAGATGTTGTTGGAATTTTTATTTTGTTCGAAGGAACTTTGTTGAAAACACCAAAAATGATTTTAAATTTTTTTTTGTTTTGGGCTAATTTTTTAGTCATTTTCATTTGAAAAGGAATGTCCAATCTCATCCACTTAACACCTCAAATAAGTAGGGCATGAGGGTATGTATGGTATTATATTTTAAGTACCATGAAGAGTAAATATGTAACTTTAAAAAATAATATAATTAATCTACTATTTACAGATAAATTTGTCTATAAGTAATAAACATTAGTTACAATTAAATTTATCTCAATAATAATTTTTACAAATAAATTTATCGCTTTAAGTAAATCAATAACAATACTTATGGATAAACTTATCTGCACTAGAAAAATGGTACTTAATTTTATTCTTTACACCTAAATTTATCTCTTACAAATAAATTTATCTCAAAGAAAATACTTATAGATAAATTTATTTACAATAAATAAATGTTAATTATATGTTAATTTATCTCAAGAATAGTTTTTACAGATAAACTTATCATTTTTAGTATATCAAGCACGATACTTACAGAAAAATTTATCTCAAATTTTATTATAAGTGAACATTAAAGAGAAACTTTATTGTTCGCTATATATGAATAGTAAAATTCATCTTAGTTCACTTATTTCTTAATGCAAACAAATAAATTTATCTCTGATTTTAATAGTGTCACTGATATTGGTCATTGGAAATCTTCGGAGTTGATGGTCAGAGGTAGTGGGAAAGGCACTGGAATTTATCATTGAAATTCGTCGAAATTGGTGTTGTAAAGTTACTAGAATTGGTGATCGAAAGTTGTCAAAGTTGATTGTCGGAATCGCCGCCGGAGGTCCCTAAAGTTTGTTGAGATAGTCGCTGGCGGTAGGGGTGTAAAAACGGCCCGCGGCCTACGGGCAGCCCCTTACTGTGCTGTTAGAGGAAAAACTACTAAGATCTTTATTTTTATAAACGATTATCTGAAAAAAATTAACTGAACGGGCAAATGCCAAAATGGGTTTCAGATAAAACTTTTGATGTCAAACGATCAAAATTAAAACCCGTGCAACCAAAGTTAATTTAAAAGAATACATTTTTCTGGTCAAATCTTCCACTACGATGTTTGTTCCGGGTTAAAACTCCTGTCAGATCTTTTACTGTATTTTCTTATGTGATTCTTGAATGTAGGGTGGGTTACAATCTATCAAGAATACGTACTGGCAGAACTTGGACAGATTTAGTGTTAGAAGATAAGTTATAAAACTGATGCAGCCTACTGGCATATATATAGGGCTACAGGAGAGATCTGGAGAGTAATTATGAGTAAGATTTCAAGTAGAACACATACACGCATTAATGGTTTCTACAATTAAGAAAACCGCATAGCGGTATCTGCAATTATGGAAAACTAGCAGCGATTTTTATAATTTTCATAAAATACTAAATTACAATTCACACCACTAAAGAACTATAATTGCATTCTAACCCATAGTCTCAAGACCATATTTATTGAGTTTCTATTATTAAATACTTATCATTTCTCCCCACATAAAGATTCTTCATACTCGCCAATTAAATTTAATTACTGATAATTTAATTTAATCGGTATCTTGATATTCCTTAAGCTCTTCTGCTTAACTTATTTGACCGTCAGATAATCAAATTCACCTGTAGGGTTTGGTCCGGTCAAAATTTATAAGTTTCCTTAAGAGGGTATCGTCAATCCCAATCTTTTAGGACGTAGATTTCGTCAATAATTAATATTCACCATATAAATAATACTGCCATTCAACTCCTTGGGAATATAAACTCATATAAGATCGCACCCTTTAATGAATCAAAATAATGAATATTAATTATACGCAAATTCATAGTTATTTTAGGATTAAGAGGATAAGCACTTTTTATAATAATCTTATAGTGTGAATTAGTTTATATAGTCAGTATAAAATTAATTATCTCAAATGTCCTGTTCAATACATACAAAGTGTCCTAAAATAGAGAGTCAAAATAATAGACGACACTATTATCTGTTCTTCATAATCAAGGCAGGCCTACTAAAAACTCTGTGCCACAGTCGTACCGATGGTATGTCCATTTCCATCTAAACTATAAACATAAAACTTATATTATGCAAGAATCTAAAATCTGATCTTTTGTGTACAAGTCGTACTCTGCACGCCAGATTAAATACTATACAAAATATCGGACATTCATGCATAACATTATAGAAATGATACACATATATTGCTCATAAAATTTTTTATAAAATAAAAAGTTAATTTTATTAAAATAAAATTAAATACTAAAAACATGATTTTCAAGATACCAACCCTAACAATCTCCCACTTATACTCAAAATTATGTTGTCATACATCTGACTCCCATACCCTTTATATGACTATCAAAAGTCTTAGCCGGTAAACTTTTTGTAAAGGATCTACAAGGTTATTTTCTGATGCAATCTTGATCATAACAACATCACCCATTTGTATGATTTCTCGTATTAGGTGATACTTACACTCAATGTGTTTTTCTTTTTATGAACCCTTGGCTCCTTCAAGTTTGTAACTGCTCTGCTATTGTCACAATAAAGTGTAATAGCCGATTGAATTGAAAGTACCATATTTAGATCTAACAGGAAGTTCTTGAGCCAAACGACCTTCTTGGCTACTTCAAGAGCTGCCAAGTACTCAGCCTCCATGGTGGAATAAGCAATACATGACTACTTGATACTCCTTCAACTTATGGCTCCACCTCTTAAGGTAAACACATATCCTGAGATAGACTTACGGGAATTCTTGTTAGACTAAAAATCTGAGTCTATGTATCACAAAGGTACTAAACTATCTGCCTGGTAAACCAATATATAATCCTTAATTTTTTTCAGGTACTTGATTATATTTTTTACCGCAATTTAATATTCTTGCCCGGGTGTGGCACCAAAATTTTAAAGTTTTTTGTAGTTCAAAAATAAGAGAATTCAAAGGATGTTTGAAAAACATTTTAACACCCTGAAGACCAAATTTTGAAGACCCCTTTTTGTTAAAAATAAAAAAAAATAAAAATAGCTATTGATTTTTAAAATGTTTAACCAGAGAAAGAGGGTTGGGGGCTAAGGTACAAATTGCGGAATATGTTAGGCACCTCGTTCGCTCAACCATAAAGTTGGCCTATACAAATCATCATTGGTATTTTAATAAGATTTCTTAAATGCATGCAAATAAAAAAAATAAAGGTGAGAAGAGAATATCCAAAATTAAATAATATAAATACATAACATATGTATATAGAACTCCAAACCAAAGCAAACAAGAAAATAAAATAAAATCTTAAGTCCTACAGTATGCAATTTCTATCTAAATGATACATGAAGCACATTTTCATGCAATAATTTAAAAACAAAGAACAAAAAATATGTTTGAATCATTAAGTTCAAATTATACAAAAAATAAACATGAATCAATATCTAAAAATACCTAAGATAATCTAAACATACTTTCAAAATAACTAAACAAAACATTCTTTAAAACTATCATACATGTTATCAAATTGTATAAAGGTAACTAAAATAAAAGGGATGACAAGTGAACACCTAAAGATTAAAGAAAAAAAGAGAAATAAAAAAAAGTTAAAAAAAAAAATTAAGCAAAAATAAAAGGTTAAAAAATGTTATTAAACTAATAAAAAAATATAACTATTCACATTTTATATTTTAAACGAAACAAAAGAGAATTAAACTACTATAAGAAGAGAAAATTACACTTAATATTTAAAGATGAAAACTAGCTTAAAAAACTTTTTGTATTTTTTGAATTTAACAAAATGAGAGAAAAGAAAATAAGTACTATGAAAAGAAAATAAAGCTAACATTTAAAGAAAAAAAAAAGAAAAAAATGGAACAATATAAGAAAAATAAAACTAATAATAAAAAAAATAAAAAATTAAATGCTAGAAAAGCAAATTAAACTAATGTTAAAAGAAAATGAACATTAAACTAAAGCTAATAGAAAAGGAAAGAAAATGAAATAGAATGCTATTAAAAGAAAACAAACTAAGTACAACTATTTAACTTGTAAATATGAATGTAGTATTGACAATTACAATGTAAATGTATTACTATGACAATTAACAACATTAACAAGTTGTAATTGTCAAAACATATTAGCACTAATTGATGAATTATTGAAAAGTAACAATGTGCTAAGTATGAATGTGTAATACAAGTAAAGTAAATAAATTAATTAAACAAAATAAAATTAAAATTATAACATGAATTAGCTAGTTTACTCAAACTAAGCACATTAACTATAAACTAAATTAAATATAACGAGTAAAGCAATCACATGAGTAATGTAAGAAAGTATGCAAAATGAAACAATTAATTTAACTTGGTCACTCCAAATAAGTAGAAAATGGAGCTAGAAGGACCAGGTATCCAAACAAGGTACCTAAATATCTAAGGAATCCTCGTCTCTGGGAATGGTGCCAACAATCCAATCCTCAAGATTCAAGTTAGGGCATTAGAGGTTCGGCTCTCAGTACTTCGGCAGGGTTTTGGCGTCGGGGCTCGGAATTTCTTGGCGACTCAGCAGAGCTTCTCTTTATAAAATTATGTCTTTAAAACGTACCAGAGGGTATGATATTTCTAGAATTTCTCAACCAATAAAAGGCTAACACGTTTTGGGACACGTCAGGCCATTTGAAGTTAGCGATCGCCAGGTTAGAAGTTGGTGGTCGCCACAATTAAAAAGGTTCCAAGCAGTTCTATTGGCGGTCACCACAATGCAAGTTGGCGGTCATCAGGTCGGAGGTGGTGGTTGCCACTTTGGCTAGGGTTTCTAAGAAATTCTATTGGCGGTCGCCAGAATGCAAGTTGATGGTCGCCACAAAAAGTGAAAATTTTCAAAAGGTTTTATTGGCGGTCGCCACAATGGAGTTAGTGGTTCAAAATAATTTCATTGGTTTGAAGGTTTTGATAATTGGGTTCAAATACTGAGCTTGGATCATTTTCTGAGAATCGTACTGAAGCACCATTTCAACTATTTTCATTAAATGATTCACCTAAGATTAGGCGGGGTCAAATTGGAGTGTCTACAGTTGCTTCTCTTTGATATAACTTGCATAGCAACGCATGATGCAAGTTATATCAAAGATCTAGAGACAACATCAATTTGAC
Source organism: Heliamphora exappendiculata (assembly GCA_034768845.1). Taxonomy (NCBI): domain Eukaryota; kingdom Viridiplantae; phylum Streptophyta; class Magnoliopsida; order Ericales; family Sarraceniaceae; genus Heliamphora; species Heliamphora exappendiculata. The sequence continues at coordinate 6,598 of JAOTRH010422650.1, read as the reverse complement.
CTAACCGTCAATCTTAGGCCACAAACACACAAGCATGCATATAATGTTGGTCGTACTCGAATTTCCATTGAGCTGCCTACGTACCCTTTTACTAGGGATCAAACAAAAAACGTAGTTCATGGGACAAATGAAAAAATGCAAGAGAATAAACACGATGCAGGTGCTAACATGATGTAAACATCGATATGATCAAACAAGTCCTAAAGATCGAGTCAAGATCTAAGAACTCAGCTGGGGATAAAATAATTAAAAGGATCGAGTCAAGATCCTAGGAATTATTTTTATCCGGGGAAGTAACAACGAATTAATTAGGTTGAGTCAAGATCTAAAAATTCAGGATGAAACACGGGATAAAAATAATTAAAAGCCAAGTCACGTATTAAAATTAAATTTATCAAAAGAAAACCTTGAATTAATAAGCCGAGTAAAGACCTAAAAATTTGGGACAAAGCACGAGATAAAAATAATTAAAATTGAAGTCACGACTTAAAATTAAATTTATCAAAAGAAAATTATGAATTAATAGGTCAAGTCAAGACCTAAAAATTCGAAACAAAGCACGAGATAAAAATAATTCAAAACCAAGTCACGACTTAAAATTAAATTTATCCAAAGAAAGCCACAAATTAATAGGTCGAGTCAAGACCTAAAAACTCGGGACGAGACTCGACCTAAAAATAATTAAACATCAAGTCACGACTTAAAATTAAATTTATCAGGAGAAAAATCACGAATTAATAGGTCGAGTTAAAACACAAAAATTCAGGACAAAACACAGGATAAAAATAATTAAAAGTCAAGTCACAACTTAAAATTAAATTCGAGACGAAACGCAGGATAAAAATAATTAAAAATCAAGTCATGACTTAAAACTACCTTTATTGGAAGGGCAAACCACGAAAAGATAAGAGTTAAAGCAAAAACACACAAAACATGTGTGCAAGACACACACACACACAAAAAATATCACTTTACCCGCAATTTAAAATTATTTCTAAAGAAAACACTCAATGATTTTTTTTGATTTATTTTTTTGTTGAAAAACACACTTAAACATATTATAAAATACCCAAACAGCCCCATAAAACACCAAAATCCCATGATGATCAAAAAACCTAGCGGTTTCCAGGTACAATGCTCGAGAATATGACATAATCGATGGCAACCTTGCAGTCGCCGAGACAAAATTCGTTTGATATGGCGATCGCCGACTCAAAAATACTCCAACATGGCGGTCGCCACGTGTCGTTTGAACAACATGGCAGTCACTGCAATGGAAGGTGGTGACCGCCACTTCCAGGCCCGTATATGGTCCTTGAGGCACCCGGATCTGGCCTCATTCGCATCATCTTCTCTCTCTCTCTCCAACTCTCTTCTTGCTTTCCTTTCGCTCCTTACTTTCCTTTGACACGGCGGGCCACGAACACCTTGAGGACATCGCGAGAGCCATCTGGGGTTTCTCCGCGAGTGAGAGCTCCGTCGTAAGGACTCTTGGAGGTACGACCTCCAGCTTTCTCGTTGGCGGGATCACCACCACTCAGCCTTCCATTGCGATTGATGCCCTTGCGTTTGAGGTGGAGCGTGCCTCCTGCTGTGTTGCTGAGGAGGAGGCATGGGCAGCTGCCGAGGCAGAGATGGCTGACTTCCTCGATCCACATGCTGGGGAGGGCCATCCTATGCCTTTTGATCCACATACCTATGCCCCGGTACCCCATCGCCATGTTACAGGTGGGATGAGGCATTACGATCCGCCAGTCGATGTTGTTGCTGCAGATGTTCTCCTTCGAGAGCCTGACCAGCACATTTCTTTCCAGCAACCATCAGTAGGTTCTCTATGTCAGCTGTTTCAATATCAAAGTATGTTTATATGATATATCTCAAATATAGATGCATGTCTAGAATCCCCCATGTGATGATATGATATGATGTGGTGATGATTTATTTTGATACCTATCATAACTGCTGTGTGATATTTGAGATCTGTAATCATAGAAAACCTAGATATCGGACTGAAAATTTTAGCTTAGGTACCTGTGCAATGGAATTTTAAAACAGTAGGGATACTTGTGGTTTTGGGATTTGGGAGTTAAAAATGAGAGAATTCAAAGATATTTTTAAAAATATTTTAAACACCTTGAAAACCAAAATTTAAAAACCCCTTTTGTTGAAAATAGAATCGCCACTTAGTTTTTGAGAAAAACAAAAAAAAAACAAAAATGGCTACTGATCTTGAAAACGTTAACCAGAGAAAAAGGGTTTGGGGGCTAAGGTACGAATCGGGGAAAGTGTTAGGCACCCCGTTCGCCCAACCGTAAGGTTGGCCTCTACTAATCATCATTAGTTCTTTAATATGATTTCTCAAATGTATGAAAATAAAGAAAAATAGAGGCAAAGAGAGAATATCCAAAATCAAATATAAAAAATATATAATATATGTACATTACACTCCAAGGCAAATAAGTGTCAAAAGTAAAATCTTAAATCCTGTGGCATACAATTTCTATTTAAATGATACATGAAATATACCCAAATACAATATTTACAAAAATAAGCTAACTATCATGATTTAAATAAAAGAGCAAAATATACCAAAAGATGCTAAAATTACCTAAATATGCATTGTTACAAAATAAGCTAAATTATTCTAAGCATGATTTCAATAAAAGAAACTAAAACATAAATTAACATGATGAATTAGTAAAAGAAATGAGAAATGCAAATAAAAGATGCATAAAAAGAATTCTAAAAGAAAGTTTATAAAAGAAATTTATGAAAAGAGTTTTAGAAAAATGTTATACTAGAAAAGAAAATTCTAACTATTTATATTTACATTAAAATAAAATAAAATCTATCTTTGAAAGACTTTTTATGATTTTTGGTTTAATAAAATAAAAGAAAAGAAAAATAAAATAGGTGCTAAAAGAGAAATTACACTAATATTGACAAAAAAAAGGAATGCTAGAAGAAATTAATTTAAGCTAACATTAAAAGGAAAGAAAGAAAAATATGATGGAACATAAAAAGAAAAATAAAGTTGCATTGCCATAAAAAGAAAAGAAAAGACATATTACCATTAAAGATTAACTAATATTAAAAGAAAAAGAAATACTAAATGGAGTATTATAAGGAAACAAATAAAATAAAATACTAGAAAAAGAAATTACATTACTATTGAAAGTAAATGCAAAGAAATGAAAAATGAAAGCTATAAAAGAAATACTAAGCTAAAAGAAAAATAAAATAGAGCATTAAATTAATGTTACAAGAAAAGAAAAAGAAATGAAATAGAATGCTAGTAAAAGAAAATTAAACTAACTAAAAGAAAAGAAAAATAAATAAATGCTAGAATATTAAATTAATTATAAAAGAAAAGAAAATAAATGAAATGAAATACTAGAATGTGGGTGTAATATTGATAATTACAACCATTTTTATGTAAGTGCTTGGATTATAACAATAACGACATTATTTAATCGTATTGTTCAAATTATGTTAGTACTAATTAATGATTAAATAAATTTAATACAAGTAAACAACTAAGCTAAATAAGCTAAATATTGAATTCAAACATTAATAACCCGGCCACTTCAAAGAAGTAGAAAGTGGAACTAGAAGGGCCGGGGATCCAAACAAGGTACCTAGATTGCAGAATCCTCAAGTCGGGAATGTGCCTCAATGGGTTAATCCCCGGGTGGTGATCCAAGAAAGACTTCGATGTCGGTCGAAGATTCGGCAGGGCTTCGGCATCGGGGCTCAGAATTACTCAGTATATTAGCAGAGTCTCTCTCACTCAAAATTCATACTGAAAACGTACGCTGGGGTACGGTATTTATAGAATTCTTCAACTAATGAGGTGTTGCCACGTTTTGGGACAGGTTAGGCCATTTGGAGTTGGCAGTCGCCACAATGCAAGTTAGCGGTCGCCATGTTTTTGAAAGGTTTCACATAATTCTATAGCGGTCGACACAATGGGAGTTAGTGGTCGCCATGCTGAGATGTGGTGGTCGCCACTTTTGGCTAGAGTTTCCACAAAGTTCTATGGCATGCGCCATGATGAGAGTTGGCGGTCGCCTTACTTGGGCAGTAAGTTTCGATGGTTCGTCAAAATTTCATTGGTTTGAAGGTTCCGGGTTCAAGTACCGAGCTTGGATCACTTTCCGAGGATCGTACGGAGACACTAATTCACCTGTTTTCATCATTGGATTCGCCTAAGATTAGGCGGGGTCAAATTGGGGTGTCTACAGTTGCCCCTCTTTGATATAACTTGCATGGCAACGCGTGAAGCAAGCTATATCAAAGATCCAGAGATAACAACCATTTGACCGAGCCATCAATCTTAGGCCATGAGCACACAATCATGATGTTAGTCGTACTCGAATTTTTATCGAGTTGCCTACGTACCCTCTTTGCTAGGGATCAAACCATTACGTAGTTGATGGGGAAAAATGTAAGGATGATGTAATAATAAGAGATATAATGCACAACATGTATAATGCAAGAAAGATATCAATTAATTTGAGGTCGTGAGGAGGACCGGCGAGTCAGTTTAGGATCATAAGTAGGACCGGCGAGTCAGTTTAGGATCATGAGAAGGACCGACGAGTCAGTTTAGGGTCATGAGGAGGACCAATGAATCAGTTTAAGGTCGTGAGGAGGACCGACAAGTCAGTTTAAGATCGTGAGGAGGACCAATGAGTCAGTTTAAGATCGGGAGGAGAACCGACGAGTTAGTTTAAGGTCGTGAAGAGGACCGACGAGTTAGTTTAAGGTCATGAGGAGGACCAATGAGTTAGTTTAAGGTCGTAAGGAGGACCACCGAGTCAGTTTCTAAGGACTTAGTTGGGGATTAATAAGATCGAGTCAAGACCCAAGAATTCGGGACAAGGTGCGGGATTAAAAGCCAAGCCACCGCTGAAAATGAAAGGGGTAAAATAATTGAAAGCCAGGTTATGGCTTAAACTTTTACCGAAAAAAATACGCACAAAGGATAAGAGTTTAAAATTATTTTTTTTGTTAAACACATAAGATTTTCTGCCAAAATTACTATTTTCACAAAATAAATATTTTAATCAAAGTTTTGTGAAAATCATTTTTGTTAATGAACAAATAAGAAGATAATAAAATAATTGAGAAAAACAAAAAGCCCCAAACAGTCCTAAAATATCAGGAAGGCGAATTGACATAGGGCCGCCAACTTCGAAGTTAGCGGTCGCTACGATGGGGTGACGTGACGGTTTACGTGTAGGCGGACGCCAAGATTAAATCCTTCTAAAATGGCAGCCACCGGGTAAAAACCCTTCCAACATGGCGGTCACCGTGTGTCATTTCAAGAAACCAACGGTCGCTCATATTGGAGTTGGCGACCGCCAACTCTGAGCGCGTACACGGTTCTTTAAAGCGCACGGACTTGGCTCATTTGCACCATTCACTTTCTCTCTCTAGCCTCTCGTTCCTTCTCGACTTCTCTCTGCTTTCTCGCTTCTTCTTGTTCTTTCTTGCTACTTTTTTGCTACTTCTCGCTTTCAAACTCACGCGATGTTCTCCTTACTTCTAGTGATCCCATTCCTCTTCATGGCCGGCCAAGGCCATGGGGACGACGACCTTGGGGCACGACGGGACCCCTCTGCTACTGGAGGTTCTTCCATGGGTGCCCCTCCTACCGGTGGGGATGCTTCTACACAGCCTGTTGCTGAGATGGATGCACTTGAGGCAGAGCTTGCCTCTCGCCGAGTTGCTGAGGAGGCACGAGCAGTTGCTGAGGCTTAGGCGGCTGCTGAGGCCGCGATGGCTGACTTTTTGGCTCCTGATGCTGGAGACGGTCATCCGGCACCTTTTGACCCGCATACGTATGATCCCCTATCTCGTCGCGCGGTTCCACATGGTTTGAGGCTCGGAGGATGTGATTGTCGCCGACATTCTATTGCGGGAGCCCGACCATCATATGTCTCCTCGACGTAGGTATCCTATCCCTACTTGATTCAATACCATAGCATGGAATATCAAACGTAGACTCATGTTTAGGATTTTCCATATGATGTGATTTGATGATAATTTTTGATGCATTGCATGATGTTATTGATGAATGATGATTGGGATTTGAGCTTAGTTTAGGTACCTATGCAATGGAAATCAAAATAGTAAGGACAATTAGGATCTTTTAAACAACCAACAAAAAGGGGCGATTATTTTTAGCGAAAAAATCTTTAAAAAACTTTATGTTTATCTCGAGAAAAACAAAAATATGGGGTGGAAAGCTTTGTTTTGATCTTTATTTTTTTTTTTGATTTTTTTTAAAAAAAATTTTTAAACGAATCTTGAAAAATTGGGGTAAATTTTAAAAAGTTTGAAGAACTTTCAGAAATCATTAAAAAAAAATTTGAAAAAAATTTTCGAAAAAAATCTAGAAATATTTAGAAAATCCCAGAAAAATTTGAGAAAAATTTTAGAAAAAACTTAGAAATTTTTGAGAAATTTTTTAAAATTTTATTTTAGAAAATAAAATTTTAGAAAAATTTTGACAAAATTTTAGGAAAATCTTAGAAAATACTAGAAAAATTTAGAAAAATTTTAGAAAAATTTTCAAAAAATCTTAGAAAAA
>JAOTRH010422649.1:0-69913 GCA_034768845.1 Heliamphora exappendiculata | reverse complement strand
TAAATATACTTTATTAAATAATTCTTAAGAAATAATAATACAGTCTTAATGCCAAAATTAAAAAGTAAAAATTGAATAACTAAAATATTGTTCTGTACTTCTATTTAAATTTGGAGTTTTGAAGAATTATAATTAATTTTCTGCTATATCAGGTAAGTCTCTGATATCTTAATTAGTTTTTATTTCACGTGAATGTTGAAAATGATGAATAAATGAATGAAATATTATGAATGAACAGAAATGATGAATAAATGATATAAATGAATGATAGAATGATGGATTAAACGGCGTCCTGGCCGCTGGGAGCGTTAAGCATACCAGCGAGGCGAGGCAATAAGGGTGGAGTCACGGCCAGGTGATTTAAGGAATGACCATGTCCACTGTATTAAACGTGTGGTTACTCCCTACTAAATTCTGGCAAACCGTTTAATATATATTATTCAAACACTGTGGCATAATTAATAATTCAGATATCATTAAATTCACACTACCATTGCTAATGGATGTTGAACAATTTCAGGTGACACTTGAAAGTGTAAAGAATTCAATTTTTGGAGGAACAAGAAGTTCAAGTCTTTTTTTCATTTCCTGTAATTTCCACTTGTTTTCTTCTGTTTTTAGAATAAATTCTTAGTTGGAACATTATTTTCATAGTTAATGCTCTAGGAATTTATGTAGGAAATTTTCAGTTGAAAATGTTTTAATAAATCTATTTTTGCAGTTGGTTATATTTAAATGAGTCTTATTTCTTTTCAATGGTCATAACTCAGAATAAGGAAAGAATGTTAAGGAAAGATAAAGAGACCTTTGGTGGGTTTTAACTCACTGGCCGGTCACGGACGCCGTGTTTTGAAATGGGCCGTGACAGCTTTAATATGGCTTGACTCAATAGATGCGCAGAGAAAGGCCACTCAACAAGCCCGGTAGCACGTGCATCGGGCTTCAAGAAGCAGACTAGTGCAATAAGCCATTGAAAGCATTTTATTATGACTACATATGCTCCTCTTTGCACGAAGTACAATGCTTCAAGATAAATAGAGAAAAGTTGACGTTTCCAAAGTAATCTCTGGATAAAAATACAACTAGCATATTTCACCACGATGCCTGGCAAAACTCCCACTTTTATTAAGTTAAAGCTAACCAGAGACTGTAAGGTTCCACCACTTTCTAATATCACTAAAGGAACCTCAACATAATTACAATGCTCAGAATAACACAGTTGTCAACTGGTTTTATGGTGGGAATTTTCTATGGAACATTACCATGAAGGTATCAAGATTAGCGATTAACATGCAATAGGATATCGTTACAGATCCGTGAATTTCCTTTACACTAGCACACCTAAAAGCTTGATCGATGCACATATTTGGATCATGGAATCACATTCCGAAATTTAGAAGATTACTGGGTGAAGTTTATAACACCTGATGACACGATTCTCTAGGGGGCATTAAACTTAACATTGTTCTGATGTTTAAATAACTCTAAAAAATATCTAAGATAGCCTCTTCAGTATGCTTTATGAGTAGATTGAAAAATAGTATGGAGACATTAGCAAATCCTAACCGATGATATGACTTGAACAATCCAGTGTCTCAGCTCAAATAAAGGTCTAAGCAAACTTTTGGAATTCCATTGAAGGATTTGAGACTGATGCTATGATGCTGCTAGCAATCAATGACGCAAAAAAGAGCCCAAGAACAGAAGCAACATGAGAGGGATGAACGAAGTGAGAAGCAGAAGGTAGTTAAAAGAATTGGTCAGTACTATTCAGTATGATGGTAGAAAAATGAAGTGGAGGGAGGCAGAACATTGGTCTGTTGATGATTGTCAATGATCTCTCGTTAATAGTGAAGAATTTTAAAATTCGTATTTTGGACCCAGGGGTTCATAATGAGAATGTGATAGTCACAGTTCATGTTCATGACAATGATACAAAATTGGCAAGACAAACAGAGCACTTACTTGTTACTGCATCCTTAACTTTTCTAAAGAACTCATCTTTTCTGTTCACACCCCGGAGTTCCACTTGCACCATCTGTTTTCATTTTCTAAATTAAAACCAAAAAATTGATTTCACAATAATTGGAAGCAATAGTAGGACAATTTTAAATGTGGAAATATAAATTAAGAAGAGAACTAGCAGCTTATCATTACACTAAGTGGTGAACACAGGCAATGCACCTGTTCCATATGTTGATTTTTTCCCTCTTTCCATCCAGTTATATTTTATTTCCTAATATCCTGCAGTTATTTCTATTTCCTATATGGTCATTCTATAGCCATCAGCCAATTGCTTTAAGGAAAGAGAGAGAGAGAGCAAAAAGAGACCATGTACGTGCCTTGACTAAAAATATATACTAAATATATACTAACAGATTAAGTTTGACACCTATATCATCTCTCTGGTCTCTAAAAGCACCCCAGTTTAGTCCCATTAATGGAGGTCTGGGAAAGGTAGAATAAGGTAGATTGGGTACAAATCTTAACCTTCGGCATTATGTACACGAAGTTACTGCCCTCAAAGTTCAAACCACAACTTCAAAGTTAATGGTAAGGTCAATGGTTTTCCCACTTTTATCTTCAATTGGTTCCACTTCTGACTTCTTTAATAGAGTCATTTCTTAATTTATTTTTTCTTGTAATAACAATGATCCATCTCAATATTTTCATTTGAGTTACTATTTTTTCTTAAACATGTTTTTTTCTTAACTGCCTAACATTCAGTGCCATACCTCATATCAAGTCTTATAGCAGTCCTATAATTTTTTCCCTTCAATTTAATAGGAATCCTATGATTTGACAGCATTGTTATGCTCTCTTCCATTTTTTCAAATCCTGCTCTAATTCTATGAGCCACTGTATGAGGGGCTTGACCAGGGGTACAGAGGTTCGCTGGAGACTGATGCACATGTCAGACGCCAAAGGATCCAAAAGTATACTGGAGAAGAGCGGGAAGCAGTCTAGCTGTGAGAGAGAGTAAGAGGCAGTAAAGTATCACATAAAGTACCAGAATTCTGACAGAAGCTCTCTGAAAGATGATGGAATAGCTTATCCTTCCAGGTAGTACCAGCCTTCTACTTATAGAGGGTTAGTCGGATTGTCCTAACTGTGGTCCCTGATATTCCGGAAATCAGCTAGGATATTTTCAGAGACATAATCAATTCATAAAGAATTGAGTTGAATGGCCCTGTCCTCTCCCTCTCTCACGGTAGATTAACATAGGCAGTTGAGCAGTGGTGGTATAATGCCAAGCAATCCCTTCCTCTCAAGCCTTCAAACCACAAGACCGAGGAGAATTTTGTGTTTTATTTATTGCGTTATAGCTTGAGGGCAGTTTAGTCTTTCGGTTAATGGGATTAGCCTATATAACCTCTCTTTAGTCTTGTTTTAGTCAAATAAGCTTTGTAACATAATTGTGCTTAGTTTCTTTGAATACTGCACTATGGTATCACAAACTGAACCCTAAGAAAAGCATCTATCGAAGAACACGTTTAGTCTTCGGCAAAACATCTGTCGAAGAACCTGCTATGCAGTGCTCCAAACCATAGTTTGAAGAACGTTTATTGCATAGCCTTCGCACAACGTTGCACAACGTAGGCGACCATCGTCGACCAGGTTGTGACCATCGTCGATGCATCTACAGCCTTGGACAACCACCGGCGCAATCCCCAATGAGCCACAATCAGATATGGTTCATTTGGTACCATGACCCGACCCGGTGTGGGTTTGCTCCAACGGCCGGAATTGGACCATTGTTTGGCACCGGTGACACTCACTGACCCCTAGCCTGACTTTGGCAATCCCAACAAGATGCAAATCATCTCCGATTCGTTTGGTACTGCGACCCCACCCGGCGTGGGTTTGATCCAGTGATCATCGCCGGAACTTTGTTTTGCACCGGCAATACTCGTTGGCCTTTCGCCTGACTCCGGCAACTCTGATCTGGCATTGACAGCCTTAACCAGACCACCGTTTGGCTCCATCATTTTCTGGATATCGCAGAGACTGTCGCACAACTCTGTCTGATTTCTGAACTCCGCCTTTTTTTTGGGTGTAACATTTGCTTTTGAATTGTTTTGGATATTTGAAGGCAGCGCCGTTTTGTCCTTTGGCTCTTTGCTGGTTATTTGTGGTCTGTTGGTTGTTTTCTGTTTATTTCAGGTCCTTTTGGGTATTTGTGGTCCTTTGGTTCTTTCTAATGTCTGACACAAAATTGCAGGCTATGTTTGTTTACCGGATTTGGCAGTCAGAAATCGGATTGGTCTGTATTCTGGTGGATCCTAGAAATCTGGCATTTGGTGCATCAAATAGAGGTGGATATACAATCTGATATGGAGCTATAGCCTATATGCCCAAATATACTATACCGAGGGGAACCAGGTATTTATAACCAGGGTTTCTTAAAGCCATTTTTGCCATTTCCATTTCCATTCTTTGTGGTTTTGGGTTACTAGCCTTGATGTAGATCGCATAAATGGGTCCACAAATCCCAACTTGATGTCTCCGGTGTCAGGGAAGGAGGAGTTGGAGGAAAGGCTGTTGAGGTGGTAGTGAGGTGGTCCCAACCCTCTCACTGAAAATATACAGTTTTTTGGCTCATTGCACTTTATACGTTAATTTTAATAGTTTATTAATGAAATACTGGTTTTAAAATTTTATTCCCAACCTACGTAAAAGTTTTTAGCAAAAACGTTACTGAACATAAGCAAAGCCTCAGTAACGGTCCGACGACAGTAACGGTCTGACGATAGTAAAAAGTCATAGCAAACTTTGGCTGGTGTAGCCACTAGTTCATCGATGGTGGCAAGTCTGATGGTTATAATGATGATTGTGCATGTATTTCATGTGTATCCCACCGGTGAATTTAAAATGCCTCGTGAATTGAGTTGGTTTACAGGTGATTCTCGGTGTATTGACCTAGAATCACGTGTAACTGGTTATTTTTTACGTTCTTAACTTTGTGTAACTGGTTATTCCTTACTCTGGGACCAAATTGGTTATTGGGCAGTAAAAATTGTAACATGTGTACCTGAAGTTATTCCTGTAATAGGATCACCTTTGGTAGAGCGCAGAAGTGTTTGTCTAGACCACCGTTGTTGTTATATAAGACCGCATATTCGTATGTTAGTTTATAGTTGAACTGCAATGGCTGAGAAGTAATTTCATTATGTTTGAAACCATTTCAACACCTAACGAGGCATATATATATGACAAAGCACATAAATAACAGCGGTATAAAAATCTTTCCCCAAGGACAAACAAAGAACCAGGGGCTTCTCTCCCCAAGCTACACACACGCTTGAGGAAATTATATTTTAGATTTACTTTTATTATTGGAATGATTTTCAATCCTGGCATGTTTGCGCACATACAACGCTTCTTTAATATTCTTTCTTGTGCAATCAAGGCAGAACATTGTCTCAAATTAAGATTATTTACCTTCTCAATGTCACTATATGCCAATATTTTAATCCATCTCTCTCTCTCTCTCTCTCTCTCTCTCTCAATGTTCAACCATAAGCTCACGATTTCAATTCTTCTAAACAAATTGTCATATAACAAAGGTCAAATCATCAATGTATGCATATCTCTAATCATTGAGATGATTTCCTAGGCTAAATGCTAAGTTGGCACAATTACCGCCTAGGAGCAAGATTATTCAATGGTTATGGGACAATTATGGCATAGTTTAGAACCTCATGCTACTACTGTTGAGTTCTGTAACAAATCTAAGAAGATTTGGGATTCTCCTGCCAAATCATTTTCCCAACAAAGTAATGTGTCTGGGGTTTATGAGATTTATGAAAAAGTTTTTACTACTAAGAAATTTGGGGAGTCCTTGCCTGAATACAATGCTCAAAAATTTGTGAGAACAATTATTACAATATTGAATATTTACTATTGAGTTGAAACAAGAAAACTTATATTGAAATGATTTTATGATTGCATCTTTGCTCTCTGATTTAGATTCCAATCTTTGTGGTTTTAACGATCAAATTCTTACTAGTAAGGAATAGCCACTTTAAAATCTTCTAGCCTTTATTTTCTTAACTTTCCTTTAATTTGCCTTTTATCAGACAATTGACTTAAGCATTACATTGTTCAATAATCTTTTTCTCGTACTTGTGTTTTTAGAATCTCACGACTCAAAAGACAATTGGTTCGGGGCTCGAAAAGCATTATCTATATTACATGGATACTGATGGTTTAGATTCTTCCATTTCATCTGCGTTGAGTGCTATCTCTCTAGTCTAATAGAATTTTCATTCGGGACATCCATAATTGGAGAAGCTCTAGTTAGTTGTTCCTACTTTACGTCATGTGCCTAGGTTAGTTTGTGAGGTTTGTCATGCGGAGAAGTATCATCATAGTTCTTTTCCTCGTAGTCATAGTCTTGAGTAAGAGTCATTTGATGTAGTCCACATAGATATTTGAGGGTCGTCCCGTACCTCTAGTGTGGTTGGTTTTTTTATTTTGTTGTCTTTGTTGATCATTATTCCCACATGACATGGTTATTTTTAATAAAAGAAATATTTTAGCTAACTTATGTGATTTCCAAGTTTTATAATGAGATCTTTACTCAAGTTGAAAACCTATAAAAGTTTTTTGTTCTGATAATACTCGTGAGTCTACTCAATTTGTTGCTGATTCTTTTTATGCTACTCGTGGAATTATTCATCAAACAAGTTGTGCATGTACCTCTCAACAAAATGGTGTGGCTGAGTGCAAACAACGCCACCTATTAGATGTTGCTCATACTCTTTTATTCACTATGTAGTTATCTTAAAAAAATTTAAGCGACACAATTCTTATGCTTGTCATTTCATCAATTGTACGCCTTCAACGATTTTGAATCATCTGCCTCTATTTTCTCTTTTGTATCCAACAAAGTCACCATTCCTTTGTACTCCTCGTATATTTGGTTGTTTTGTCTCTGCTCATATTCTTAATCCTGATTGTGATAAGTTATCGCCTCAAGCCCGCAAATGTGTTTTGTTTGGATACTTTTGTACTCACAATGGCTATCATTATTATCTTGAGTTTCGTTAGTACTTTGTGAGTGTTAATGTTACCTTTCTTGAGTCTACTTCTTTCTTTTTTTATTTACATCGGCATTTATCTAGTGATCTTATATCTTATTGTGCGCAGGGGAGGAGGAATTTCTATGCCTACATTGTCAATGCCAGTAGATTTTTCACCTAATCCTCCATTGCAAGTGCATCTATGATATCGTACTCGATAGATTGTTCCTTATGGAACAAACAATCCCTCTTCTCAGTCTGAGGTTCCTGCTCTTTCATCCACTCAACAAGTTGATGATTTGCATGTTGCATTGTGATGAGGTAAACACACTGATCTCAACATCCAACGGCTCACTTTATTTGTTACCTTTTCCTTTCACCTGTTTGCATGTCCTTTGTTTGTACTATATCCTCTGTCTTGGTTCCTTCCTCTAATGAGTAGTGAGTACATTGTATCTTTGTCAAGATGAAAACATGCAATATACGAGTAAATGAGTCAAACTTGGGAACTCACTATCTTCCTCCTAGAAAACCTATAGTTGTTTTTGGTCGTCATCCTCCGACTGGTATTAATACAATGTCTATATAGATGATATAATTATCTTTGGGGATAACTCTTATGTTATTGATGACTTAAAGCATTATTTAGATCACAATTTCCATACTAAGGCCTTGAGTCTTTTGTGCTATTTTCTTGTAATTGAGGTTGCTCATTCATCCAAATGTACGGGCATGATATCTTGTTTGAGACTGTCTTTTAGGTGCTTGTTGACTACTATGGACTCACAAGGGAGACTTATTTTCAAGCATAGGTCACTATCAGCAACTGATGGAAAAACTCATTTATCTTACTATCATGCTTCCAACATTACTTGCGTTATTGGTGGTGTAAGTCAGTTTACGCATGCCACTTGCCATACTCATTTGCAAGTGTGTTGTATCTTGCAATATTTGAAAGGTGCTCCTCAACGGGAATCACTACACAAGCCTTCTTCCTCCCTATATGTGACCAGGTTCAGTAATGCCGATTGGCACTCGGTTTAATAGGCGGTCGACTTCTGGAAACAAAAAAATATAAAAAATTAAAATAAGACAACAAATATTTGTTAATTTAATTTTCTATTTTTTATATTTTATTAAATCAAAAATTCCATGGTTCTCTCTCTTTGAATATTGCACTTTTGTTGGAGATCATGTTATGCCATGGAGTATTAAAAAGAAAAATGTCGTAGCTCGCTCTACTGTCGAGCTGAGTATCATACCATGACTCATACTGTTTCTAAAATGTTGCGAGTTTGCTCCTTTCTTCGGGATCTTGACATTAAGGTCCTTCCAGCAATGGAGATGTGGTGCAATAATTGGCTACTATATTCGTTGTTAATAACCCATTTTTTTAAAAGCGTACCAAACATATTGAGATTGATCGTCACCTTATTAAGATCAATTGATGCGGAAAGATTGTTACTCCTTGCGTCGACGGAAAGAGATTGTTACTCCTTGTGTCAGCTTCAACTTGGGGATATTCTTACAACGCCTTTTTAACGCCTCTTTTCCAAGCTGGACATTTCCGACTTGTATGTTGCTTGAGGGGGTAATGTTAAAAGTGTTTTTTTATTAGAAGTTATTTAGTTCGCCGAGCAAGGATATTTAGGTCATCTATGAAATTTTTGTCTTTAGTATAAATACCTTATAAGGTTGAGGATTTCAATCCATCACTTATCTCCTCTCCTCCTATTCATCGACTACACAACGTTACATCTTTATTTTACAATTTAACTCATTGCTTCCGTGTCCACGGAACTCAAGTTTTTGGAGTTGTCTTCATTAATAGATATTCAAAATAACTCCAATGGTTTTCAATGGCATAATACATAAATAAATATTATCACAACTCTCTACAATCCACATGAGAACCCAAAGTCATCAAGAAACTGCAAATATCTCATCAAATACGTATATTCATATATATATATATATATATATATATATATATATATAACAGAATAGCACAAAGAGTCAGGAATAACATTAATTTATACCGACAAACCTGCAGTCCTCCAGAAATTAAGTGCACGTGGGAATCAATAAATCCAGGAACCACAACTTTTCCCTCCAGATTCATCATTTGAGTTCCATGTCCTGCCAAATCCTGCACTCAAATGCATTATAACGAAAGGCACTTTTCAAACTCAGAAGGTCAAGGCTGGCTTAAATAATAAGAAAAGTAATTTAACTTTCATTACAATATTATGGAAACTTAATGAAATTCACTATAATGCACCAGAAAGTGCACAAGATTACATCACAAGCTGAAAACAGAATAGATAACTCCACTTACGAGATTGCGATAGACCAACAACATAAATCTCCCCCTTTCCCAGGGAAATCCCTTCAAAGTCCCCAAAGAAGAAGAACATATAAAAAATAAGTAAGTCCACAAATTCCTTCATACATCATAACAAAGAAAATTGAAATGCAGCTTTGAAGTAAATCACTGAATTTCCTTAAGAACCCTTTACTAAAAGGATCTACATGAAGAATAAGGGGAAGAACACAAGAACTTGAACATCCGTGAAGGTAGTGTATGATCTACATGAAGAATGAAGGGAAGAACACAAGAACTTGAACATATGTGAAGGGAGTGTATGTTAGAACTTGAACAAAATGCAAAGGGAGTATAATAGTGTATGTTCCATCAACATAAGCTTTAGCAACTTCTGAAAGTGTCAAATGACCCGATGCCATAATCTTCTCGTGGCTCCCAATCATTAAACCTTCAAGGTGGTGATTCCTGATCTTCATAATACTTTCAAAGTAACCATTTTGCACAAAATGTGGCATGAGCTCATTCATCAAAAAGTTGCATAAATGACAACCATTTTACTTGGGAGTTCAAGCCTATCTGCCTATGTTACCTAAAACGCGGATCGCTTGGGTACAAGGAATCGCAGGCGAAACGTGGTATGCCATATGCCCTAAATGGTGAAAAGCTAGGGTAGGTTTCTATAACTTAAAAAATTAGAATGTAGTTATGTCAAACGATAAACATCCTATCAAACAAAATATTACTTTTTAAAATATGTGAAACACATATCTACGAAGCATTATCACCAATTTCTTTTGCATTTTTGTCTTGCCAAATCTCCACTTTTTTCAGATTTTAGACTATTATGTTTTATTTTTTCTCCTATGGAAATGTTATAAATAAATAAATAGGAAAATTTTAAGGGATTGCTTTGGATCCCTGAATGATAATCTAGACAAGCTCTACACCATGGGATGCACATCAGTACCTGAAATATTACACAACGTGAGCCTAAGCTCAATATCAACAAGGCTAACCATGAACATATGCATGAGATGTAATCAATACAATAATCCATACACAATTATATCCCAAGCCCAAGGAGTTCATTCCTTAAAAAAATGATCTCAATGCAAAGGTAGGTTACCAATCTCTCTTTGCTAAATTCTCATTTATCATTCGAGCAAGTTTATAATAGCTAAACACTCACATTCATCATTTTCATCCATTTTCCAAATTGAAATAATTCTACATCATGTTATTTACCCAACAAGCACCACAGGGTACCAACTGACAACTACATATTCCATAAGCCTGCAAGAAAAATCCAGCCACCTTTTTGGGTATTAACTCGACGGGTAGGTCACCCAATCTTGAGCAAGTTTCTAGTCTTTCACCATAGAGCTAGTCAAGTTCAACTTACTCATAATCTCACATGGGTGCAAAAACAATTTAATTTCAATTCACATCTCAATTTCATGATTAATCGAGCATAGCCAACATTAAAGAGTTTGCAATTTATACGAAGCCACAAACAATCTAATTTCTATTCACATCTCAATTTCATAATTAATCGAGCATAACCAATGTTAAAGAGTTTGCAATTTATACAAAGCCACAAACATAATCAGTTAAGTTTCACAACAATAGGTCAATGCTAAATTCATTACCATTACCCATTCAATCTTCCTTTAAGCCATTTTATCGAATATATACCATGCAAAGTCCAAAAGCTCTTGATTTTCTAATTAATATATACCACAATTTGAGATAAATTTTTCATTTTTAAATGACCCACATTTATGCTTCTCAACCAAACCGCAACAAGAATCATTTTTCCAAACACGTATCACATCTCTACTCATATGTTTAAAAGTCTAAAGAGCTCATGCTCAAAACTAATTTCTCCACATTTTCTTTAGAAAATAAAACATTCATCATATATGAATCACAAATATTCAAAGACATCGTAGAATCCTACTTCAATAAAGAAAAAACTCAAGGAGTGAAGTATACCTCAAAATCTAAACACATTCAAGTACAAATTTGATCGGTAGCAAATAAAGCCCTTGTTGCGTAGGCCAAAAGTGTCTTCTATGGCTTAGTAAAACTCATGTGTTTAGGGTCTCAAATTTAAGAGAGAAGGTGAAGTAGAGAGAGAGAGAGGGGTGGGGGGGCAACAGGCTCTTTAACAATTCTACGTTAATTTTCGAACTTAATGAACAAAATAGAGTTTTTAAAATTTAATTCCCAAACTACGTAAATACATTTTTAGCATAAACGTTTTGTTTGAAAACGTTTTTGCAAAACACGTTTTATATGAATACATTCTTTACATAAAATTCAAATACAAAAACATTGTTAGTATTCATGCTATATGTGTTAGAATCAGTTGACGTGTTTAGCAAACACATTTTATTCTCTGCATCTCTAAATAGGTATCGGATGATGGCTCTCAACTAGTTCTGATAATATGGGATGGACTATACCTGAACGTGAAAGGTGCTGTGCATAATTTTTGGTTTAATTTCTGAATGTGTTTTTATGATCGGATCTCTTTATTATGTAGAATTTGTTGAGTTTGTTATCTATATAAAAATTTAGATTGATCTGATACTTATAAATAAATGATCGCATAATGTTATTTTATAAATAAATGAATAAAAATTATAATTTAAAAAAAAACTTTTAAACAAATATTATTCAATCATTTAGCTACAGGTATCAAATCAACCTAGATTTTTAACTAGATTAAAAACTCAATGAATTCTACGTAATAAACGGATTCAATTATAAAAATATGTTCAAAAACTAAATAGAAAATCAAGCACGCATAGTGCTGTGCATTTTAAGCACCATTCCAGATGAGATGCTGGTTGTCCATTGGCTTCTACTCTGGCAATGTTGGGTTGAAAGTGGTGGAAGTGAATGAAACCTGAAAACGTTGTTACCAACAACGTTTTCTATACAAAACCTCAAAACGCTTTTTGTAATAACGTTTTCCAATGTAAGATAAATAATTTAAATTGAAAACGTTTTTAGTAATAATGTTTTTAAGTAAGTATATTACCATTTCGAAAAACCATTTCAGTAAACACATTCTGTAAATAAAGCGTGTTTGCTAAACACGCTTTTGTGTAGTTTGAGAATTAAGTTTTAAACTATCTATTTCATTCATTAAGTTCAAAAATATGCTTATAAAGGTAAAAGAGTCGGGTGCAACGGGTAGAGAGAGTGTGGAAGTGGGAGAATGACTCATGGAAGGGGGCTCCTGACATCTCTTCTCCCCTTCTCTCTTGGGAAAATCAAGAAGCATCCTGGGGAAGCTTGGGCCTTATCCTCTTTCCTTTTTTTTTTCTTTTTTTGAAATTTCAATTACATAAATTTCCATTTTACCCCACTTGTAAATTATTCCATTCTTTATATAATATTAGCACAAGTTACAAATTAGACCCAATTCACCAGCACAATCTCATAAACGATTTAAAATAAACACCCGGGTCCCCTATCATATATACGGCTCCCATCATAATTGGTCCAAAGACTTCAGGCCTATGTCCCACATCCCTAAAATATAATATGCACACGATACGACAATTAACTATGCAAGAAAAATTAATAAAATATTCAAAGTGGGTTCAGGTCTCCATAGAATTAGCGTCATCCTAAGTTCCTTTGGTTTGTAACAACGAAATGAGATATGAACAAATGGAACACATACATAAATATGTTTGGGAGTAGTCGTTATGGCATTCAATTCAATTGTTCGATTGCATAAAAACGATAATGCCAACTAATTCATTGTCTTTTTTCTTTATTTTCTTCTCGCTCTTTATTTTATCTTTTTGTGTCAGTTAGTTGGGTTATTTTCATACTTGCTTAGTCTTTCCTTATAATCTAGGAGTGTGCTTCACAAAATTGTTCTTAAAATAGTGATTATTTATGGGGATTTTAGACAAAGGCCCCATATAATATACTAATACAACATTAAGCCCCATATGATATTTTATAATGCCAGAAGTCCCACGTCCAAACAAATGACCAAAACACCAATCACTATATCGCAGTAATGTCGTGCACGCAATCAAACTTTCCCTTAGTTCATCTTTAGAGAAAAAATAGCAAAAAATTCCACCATTATCAACAGCCTTCCATCAATCTCTCGGTGATCAGAAACGATTTCGCCATCTCGGTCTTCTTCAGCACAATTTTCCAACAAGTGAGAGGAATGAATAAAAATGTAATACATTCTTTCAAACCCTAGTTTTGGGCTCTACCGTTGAATCGATGCCATTTCCGTTCCCTCATATCCTACATTTTTGCTCTCCACTTAATTTTCTCTTTTTTAGAATCCATAATGACAATATTATGAAATACAAATTGTAAAAATGTCACTAGCTATTACACAAATTACTCAGATGATTGAATCTAAAGAAAGAAGCTTTATTAGACTCAATAATTGAGAAATTTCTCATTTCATCTGCTATTGTAATGGAAAATAATTAAATTGTTTGGAAATATATAAATTTCTTAGTTTAACAACAGAGGATTTCTCAAAATCGTAGAATCGAAGCTTCTCAGCTTTATGACTTAGAAATTTCTTAAATTCAACAATTGAAGAATCTCTCACACTCATAGAGGAGAAGCTTCTCAATTTTAATAAAGATACATTTCTTACTTATGACAATAAGATATTTCTTAGGCTCAAAATAAGAAATTTATTATTTTCAAAAATCTAAGAAATTTCCATATTCCACAAAAAGCTGAGAATTCAAAAAAAATAGGGAATTCTAAATCTCAGTGCTATTTCAATTAAAAAAACACTGTATAATTTTGAAGTATCAAAGCTTTAGAGTTTGTAATATCGAAAGGCTTAGTTTGGTTTGGTTTGGTTTATCGAAACATTGAAGTTTGTAACTTGACAAAGGGAATCTCTTAGACTCAAAATTAGAAATTTCCCAGATCTAAAAAAAATGAGAAACTTCTCCGTTTTGTAAATATACAAAATTCTTCATCACCCGGATATTTTAATTCAAAGTCTATTGTATTGTTTTCAAAATTGAAAAAAAAATCAGCTCCAGATTAAGATATTGTCGCATTTTTCCAATTTTGGAAATTTTTCAGTTTCAATAATTGATAAACTTATCTCTTTTGAGTTTGAGAAATTTCAAAGCTTTAACGATATAGAGAAAATGCGTACTTTCATGACATATACATTTATTTATTCCAAATCAAGTAACTGAGAGATATATCTCAATTCGTAAAACTGAGATATTTCTCAGCCTCTTAGCTTCACTATCATGGGATGGTGCATACACTCATTTTCAAAACAATGAAATTTGTCAATTTGTACATTTTTTCTATCATATAATGCCTGTGAATGTTGGAAACAGATACGTATAACCATCTCAAATGATGAAGAATGCCTCGTTACAATTACCGAATAGCAATAAACTTTTCAAAAGGAATTGTGATTTGCAAAATTCCGAAACAGAGAAGTCTTAAATCAGATTTGTTAGTAGTAGTTTATTATTACTATTATTACTATTATTATTATTGTGTGTGTGGTTACATGGTTGTTATGGTGTTTCTTCTTTCTAATATAAATAAATGTGCTCGCCTATATAGTTGGATACGACTCCCTATTATTTTATTTCTTCTAATATGGTATCAGAGCTACCATGAAACCCTAGCCTCTTTCAGCCTCCAAACTCTAGCCTCCACTACCGACAGCTTCATGCTGAAACCCTAGCCACACCACCGAACCAGCAACTCTGTCACACAACCACGCAAACCAAACCAACGCCGACCATCTTCAACCCTTCCACAATCCTCACCGACCACCAAACCAACGCCGAAATCCACCATTGCCCTTCTTCGACCATCTTCAATTCCACAGTCCTCGTCGACCACCAAACCAGCGCTGACGACCAACATCGTCCATCGTCAAACCCCGACGACCCTTCCCCAACCACCGACGACCAACGAAACACCACCACCGACCACTTTCGCCCTTCATTGGCCACCAACGACCCTTCCACAGCCCTCGACAACCTTCCTCCAGCGCCGGCGACCCTGTTTCTCCCTCTTTCAAGCACCGGCAATCTCTACTCTCTCTCTTTCCGACGCCGACGACCCATGTTCTACCTATTTCCTACATCGACGGCCTCTGTTCTCCCTCTTTCCAGCGCCGCCGACCCCTCTCCTCTCTTCCAATCTAGCCACCTGCATCCCTGGAAACCCTAGCTTCTCTCGATTCCTTCCTCTGTGCTAGCCAACTGGTGTAAGGGCTATCCAAGTCTCTATTTCTTCCTCTCCTTGTTCTGACATCCAAAAAGGGAACCCTAACTGCTGGTTTGAGGGTATAAGGGCTACCACAGTGTTTGTATTTTATGAAGATGAGTTGAAGGTGTAATTTACAGTTCATCTATGACTGATTGAAGGTGTGGGTACGTTCTATTGATTGTTGGTGTACTTACTCGTGATTCCTTGCGTTTTGCCATAGAGATATTGTGATGTCGACTAAAAGTTCCACAAGAGTTGAGGATTCTCCAGTGAGAATTGATCGACAGGGAGGAACTGATCGACAAGAAAGAATCACGGATGTGTTTTCGTCATCCACGCGATTGATGGATTCAAGTTGACTGGACCGCAAACATATGTATTATGGAAGAAGAAGGTTTTACTTACAATTGAAGGTATGCAAAAAAGAAGACCATTTGTTTGAAGATCTTCCGGAGAAGGGATCTGATGAGTATAAGCGATAGAAGCGAGATGACGCACAATTACTGAGTAAAATGTTGAATTCCATAGAGTCCTCTGTTGAGATTTTGGTAGCTAATGCCACGACTGTTCAAGAGGTATGGACCATCCTCGGGGAGACAATTGCCTCGACTAATTACCTGTCCCAGTTATATGATGTGCTGCGGAGTATTTTTCAAATACAACAGGGAGATCGCTTTTTCCCAGATTATTTCACAGAGTTCAAGGTATTGGCAGATGAGTATGATCGGTTGGTACCTTTTACCAATTGATATGAGGTTTTCCGCGAGCAAAGGATGCAGTTTTTAGTAGTTTGCTTTTTAGCTGGGGTAAACCAGTAACTCGACTCCGCACGTTCTCAGATTTTGGCTGGATTTGACATTCCATCTTTATCTTAGGTCTTCTGACTGATGAGTCGAGCCATTAGTAGAGACGAGCCTCGTGGTATTACTACTGATCCTAGTGACCAAACAACCCTAGGAGCATTTCGCGGTGGGAGTAGAGGTGGTTTTCGTGGTAGAAGTCGTGATGGCGGCAAAAGTGATGGAGGCCGAGGGGGTAGAGGCCGTGATGGGGGACGAGGCAGAGGTCGAGGTGGACGTGACATCAGGTTCTGCTACTATTGTGAAGAGCAGGGACACTTACAAAGCTCGTGTTGGAAGCTACATGGGCGTCCTGCATCCTCTGTGGCTAATGTCGTAACCGAGTATGATGCTCCGCCCCCTTCTTCTGAGCGGCGAGCTATCGATATGACACAGGAGGAATATGATCAGTTCATTCATATGCGGATTGAGAACACAGCCGATACTCCATCCGCTACAATTGCAGGTAACCCAGCTGCATGTATGGCCACCCCCATATCATGAGTGATAGATTCAGGCACTTCTGCCCATATGACACACTCCACAGGTATTTTTTCATCTTATTAGTTGACCTTTGAACACAGTGGGGTGATTGTTGCCAATGGAGGAACTTTAGAGGTGAAAGGGCAGGGAGAAGCTACTCTATCTCCATCCATTACACTCTCTAATGTTTTACATACTCCTGCTAATCCATTTAACTTACTATCTGTGAGTCGTATCACTAGGGATCTGAATTGTTCAGTAATTTTTTTTCCTGATAATTGTGTTTTTCAGGATCTATCTTCGAGGAATACTATCAGTAGAGGACGGGTGGTAGGTGGCCTGTATGTGCTGGATGAGACTCTGGATGTTGCATGCCCCGGGCGATCATCTCAAATATTGGATATACATTGTTGGCTAGGTCATCCCTCTTTGCCAAATTTGAAGAAACTATGTCCCAGTTTTAGTCAGGTTACTCAGTTAGAATGTGAGTCGTGTAGATTTGCTAAGCACCTGTGTGTGCCGTATGTATCCAGAAAAGATAATAGAATCATGAGTCCTTTCTCTTTAGTCTACTCAGATATTTGGGGCCTGAGTCCTGTCACTTATTTATTTGGTTTTCGGTATTTTGTGACTTTTGTTGATGACTATTCTTGCATTACTTATCTTTATCTTATGAAAAATGAGTCTGAATTACCTATTGTGTTTACTGCCTTTTATAATGAAGTCCACACTCAATTTAGCACAACTATGAAAATCCTCCATAGTGATAATAGAGGTGAGTACGTTGATGGCTTGTTGGGTTCATACTTTCATACGCATGGGATTATTCACCAGACATCATGCCCTGACACACCTCAGCAGAATGGGGTGGCTGAGAGAAAGAATAGACATCTCCTGAAAACTGCGCGTGCCTTGATGTTTCAAATGCGGGTTCCCAAAGTATTATGGGGTGAAGCTGTGATGACTGCTTGTTATTTGATTAATCGATTGCCTTCCTCTGTCCTACATGGTGCTACACCCTTGTCAATGTTACTGCCTCAGCAGATTCCTTTCTCCTTACCACTCAAGATCTTTGGGTGTGTTTGCTATGTGAGAGATACCAGGCCGCATGTGACGAAGTTGGATGCTCACGCACTAAAGTGTGCCTTCATGGGATATCCTAAAACCCAGAAAGGATATCGGTGTTATAGTCCTAACTTGCGACGATTTATTGTTTCTCGAGATGTGGTGTTTGTTGAATCTACTCCATTCTATGGCTCAGTCACTACACCTTTCTACTGTGTGGATGCTGGTTTAGATCAAATTCTGTTGTATCAGTCCTCTCATGATTTACCAGTGGCATCTTCTCCCATGGCCAATCCTCCGGTTGATCTTCCCGAGGAGTCTCCACCTCCTGTCTCCGAGGCACCTATCCTTTCCTCATCCTCCGACTCCTCAGTATCACGATGCTCCACCACCTCTCCTCTACTTGAGTCAGTATCTCCTCAGCCGGATCCAACCTCTGATCAGGTAAGTGACCCTCCTATTGCTTTACGCAAATCTTATCGTAGTTGTAGAGATCATCCTTTATATACTACATCCTATCGTGGTTTACCTGCTACTATCCAGAAGGGTATTACTACCCTTGATCAGTATCATTTACCTTGCTCTGTTGTAGATGCTTTCTCATCCAAGTTTGTGTCAGGCTATGATTGAGGAAATGAATGCTCTTGAGGCTAATAATACGTGAGACCTGGTAAGTCTTCCTCCTAGGAAGACTGCGATTGGCTATAAGTGGGTCTATGCAGTCAAACTCCATTCTGATGGCACTCTTGAGCGCCTGAAGGCTCTTTTAGTGGCCAAGGGCTATGCTCAGACCTATGGCCTTGACTACTTTGATACCTTTTCTCATGTTGCGAAGATGGCCTCCGTTCGTCTGTTCTTATTACTGGCAGCATCCCATTACTGGCACTTATATCAACTCGATGTGAAGAATGCTTTCCTTCATGGTGATTTGGAGGAAGAGGTTTATATGGAGCAACCACCAGGCTTTGTTGCTCAGGGGGGTCCCCTAATCAAGTATGTCGATTAAAACGCTCCTTATGTGATCTGAAGTCCCAGGGCCTGGTTTGGTCGTTTCAGTTCTGCAGTACAGAAGTTTGGTCTTCAGCAATCAGCGAAGGATCATATTGTATTCTTTCGTCATACCTCAGCTGGATGCATATTACTCGTCATCTATGTGGATGACATTGTTATTACTGGTAGTGATAGTGGAGGGATTGCTGAGCTTAAATCATTCCTGGACACCAAGTTTCAGACGAAAGATCTTAGAGAACTTCAGTATTTCTTGGGCATTGAAGTATCCGGAATAAGAAATGTGTTCATTTCTCAACGAAATAATGTTCTTGACATTCTAGAGCGTGCAGGATATATGAATACTAAAGGAGTGGACTCACCTATGGATACTAATGTCAAACTAAAACCGAAAGGAAGGAGTGCCTCTTTCTGATTCTGACCAGTATCGCCATACAGTGAGACAACTGAATTATCTTACTACGATGACTCGTCTGGATATTGCTTATCCAGTGAGTGTAGTCAGTCAATTTTTGTCTGATCCCCGTGTTCCTCATTGGCAATCGGTGTTACGCATCCTTTGGTACTTGCACAAAAACCCGGGAAAAGGCATCCAGTTTTCTGATCATGGCCATATGGGCATGGAAGGCAACTCTTACGCAGATTGGGCTGGATGCACTTTTGACAGGAGATCAACATCTGGTTACTCTATATTTGTTGGTGGAAATTTGGTTTCCTAGAAGAGCAAAAAGCAGACTGTGGTATCCAGATCTAGTGCTGAGGCTGAATACCGGGCTATGGCTCTAGCTACTACTGAAATTATGTGACTTCAGTAGATTTTGACAGAGTTACACTTCCCTCTTAGAGGATCGACCAGACTTTAGGTTGATAATACATCTGCTATCTATATTGCCACCAATCCCGTTTTTCATGAGAAAACGAAGCATATCGAAGTTGATTGCCATTTTACCCGTGAGGAATATCAGAAAGGCTCTAACTTTAGCTCTATTCCTACTGGCGAACAGGTGGCAGATATTTTCACCAAGGCGTTACTGGGTCCGCGTGTTTCATATTTATGTAATAAACTGGGCATGGTTGATATATATGTTCTAATTTGAAGGGGTGCTAGTAGTAACTTATTATTACTACTATTATTATTATTGTGTGTGTGTGGTTACATGGTTGTTATGGTGTTTTTTCTTTCTAATATAAATAAATGTGCTCGCCTATCCTGTTGGAAACGACTCCCTATTATTTTATTTTTTTTAACAAGATTTGCTCATAATCTTATAACAGAATGCAACTTGAACTAGAGGAATCGTGATAGGAACAAATCGTGATTTGAACAATTCCAAAAAAAAGAAGAGAGAGATGTATAGAGAGATAGATAGAGGGAGAAGGCTGGTGGTGCTCAATATTGCCATCATGATCTCCGCTCAAAAGTTCAGTAAGGAAATGGTAGTATATGGTAAAAAAAATTATAAAAAAAAAAATAGGATTTGCTCAAATTTGAAATGATGGATAAAACCATCCAAATCAAAGATGGCCATTTAAAAGAGTACTTGAGCTCCAGAACACTTTTTATTGTGGGATTTCACACATTAAAAAAGCATTCTGCCGTGGCTACAAATATCTTTCACATCGAGTTCACCTAAGTTGAGGCGAAATCTATCCTTCTATAAGTTCATATGGAGAGACTCCACACAAATTACACCTCATTTTATTGGGGAGAGATAAGGTGCCAATTGGTTCACATTTATTCAAGTATTGGGTTGTGGTGTAAAACCAAGGGAGCCAAGCAAATTACAACTTTAAAAGTCCCATTGCACAGTGTGCAATTGTTCTCCTCCAAAAATGGGAGATTTCTAGTGTTCTTTCTTGTGTCTGTAGCAAATGCATCAAAGAAAGACATCCCCAGCCCTCATCTATTACCAATGTTTCATGGTAGAAACTAGACACCAGTTGACAAAGAGAATGGAAAATGAGATAGACAACTCAAGGAACAGTGAACTTAGAGCATCGAAGAGACGAGGCAACTGAAATCTGCCATGAATGTGAAGTACAATTGGCTAGTGGAGTCCCTTGTCCAAAATTGCTATGGACAATAGGGGTGTGCGTGGATCAGCGCGGTGCGAATTGTGTGAAAATTCATTAATCAAACCATTTATAGCGGTATAAAAAATTTCAATCTACCGCCGAACCACCCGCATTATAAAACTGACGGATTAGTTGTTTTTTTGGGCGGTTTTGCAACGGCGAATTGGGCGGATTGGTGATTTAACAATTAAATAAATATTTTATTAAAATGTCAATTAATCTAAGATCAAAATAGAGACTACATCAATTTAACCAAAATATTCATGTAAATATTCAAAAAAATATTTCAAAAATACATTTGAGTACTAACAAAAATAAACATTCTATATTCATGATATTAGATAATAAACACTAAATAAAAAATTAAAAAAATAAATAAACATAGGTCGGTGGCTCACGAAGCCACTAATTCACTGTTATAGAAAATTAGAAATCAAAAATATTTTGGGGTTAAAAAAATTAAAAAGATATTTTGGTATGAGATATTGAGACCTAAAATTTTTAGTTTTTAGTTTTTACTTTGCTATTTATGCCTTACAGATTAATAATTAAGTTAGAAGTTATGAGTTACAAATTAATAATAAAACAAAAATAATTAAGTAATAAGTATTATATACGGGCAGGTCGGTTGAATAGCGAGTGGAAGTGATTGAAACCGCCACCAACAACCGACCCGTGTGGTCTCTTTCTCAACTGTCCAATTTGTCTTGCCCTTTGATTTTAATTTCCTTGGGTCGGTACGGTGTGGGCGGATGCGGGGCGGCTGGGCGAGTTGGGCGAATTTTTAAATAGCCCTAATGGACAATAAGAATAGCAGCCAACACATCACATCATCACAGTCTGCAGGCTATTCTGGAACTGTGGCAACTAAACCCGCCACAGTTGAGTTTCCTAAGTCTAATAGAAAAGAACCATTGAGTTGGATTAGCAAGGTAGAAAGGCTTTGTTTGATTAGCATTGTAGCTTTGGTGGCATTAGTAATGAAATAGAATTGGATTTAGGACTATTATAGGGAGGGATTAACAATGAGGTCCATAATCCAACTTGTTTGGTTTGCACCCGATTGGTCAAATGTATTACTTTATCATATGTTTGATTTCCAATGTAAGAATGGATTGCTAAATTAAAATTTGGATTTTACCAGTTGAAGTTCAAAGTTAAGGATTTAGGGCTTAAAAAGAGGAAGAAAGAGAGAAAGAATAAAAGAAAATTAGGTTTTGGGTTTTCTAATCTGTCCCTTTCACCTCTAAGTATTTATATTAAATAATACAAAGTGTAAATTACAAGGAAACCCTTGAGACATAAATTACAAAGGTAAAAATAATAAAATAACAATAAAAGAACTATTCTAACACTCCCCTCAAGTTGGAGTGTAGAGATCAAGCATGCTCACCTTGACGGATAAATTCTGAAAAGAGGAACGAGGTAAACATTTTGTGAAAATATCGCCCAATTGATCTTCTGAGCGAACATACGGAGTAATAATGTGCTTCCGTAACAACAAATCACGAATGAAGTGACAATTGATCCCAATATGCTTAGTTCGCTCATGAAAGACGGAGTTATTAGCAATGAAAAGAGTAGCCTAATTATCGTAATACATCGACATCAGTGGACCCATGGAAGTTCATAAGTAGTATGCGTCATAGCACGATACTCGGCTTCGGCACTAGAACGAGCAACAACCACCTATTTTTTACTACGCCAAGTAACAAGGTTACCTCCAACAAAGGTGCAATAATCAGAAGTAGATCGGCGATTAGAGCGACTGTCAGCCCAATCTGCATCACTAAAACCAACAACAGACAATGATCGAGAAGGCCGATAGAGCAGACCGCGACCGAGTCCACTCTTCAAGTAGCGCACAATCCAACAAACAACTACAAAGTGAGATTAGCGAATAACATACATAAATTGACTAACCACACCAACAGCATATGTAATGTCAGGACGTATAACAGTGAGATAAATTAATTTTTCAACAAGACGACGATAACGAGCAACATCAAAAAAGAGATCACCAGAGTCAGTGTCAAGTTTAACCATTGAATCCATAGGAGTATCAACCGGTCGAGTACCAAAAAGGCCAGTCTCAGATAAAAGATCAAGAACATACTTCCGTTGAAAGAGAAAGATATCCTGATAAGAACAAGCAATCTCAATGCCAAGAAAGTAGCGAAGGACGCCCAAATCCTTAGTATGAAATGTTTGACCTAAACGACATTTGAGAGTAGCAATACCAGCTGAATTATCACTAGAAATAATGATATCGTCAACGTAGACGATCAATATAACAAAGCCACGAGGAGAGTGGCGAAACAAGACAGAATGATCTGCAGAGAAGCGTTGAAAACCATAGACAAGTACAACATAACAAAAGCGATCAAACCATGCACGGGGAGACTGCTTTAGACCATAGAGAGCCTTACACAAACGACAGACCATATGCTCACTACCAAAGACAATAAAACCAGGGGCTGATCCATATATACCTCTTCCTGAAGATCATCATGAAGAAAGGCATTTTATATGTCGAGTTGAAACAACGGCCAAGAACGACTAACTTCCACAGAGAGAAGAATCCGGACATAATTGAGAAGAGCTACGGGAGAAAAAATCTCCATATAGTCAACACCATAAGTCTGAGTGTATCCCTTAGCCACTAAGCGAGCCTTAAGCCGCTCAACGGAACCATCTAGTAGGTATTTAATAGTGTACACCTAACGACAACCCACTGTTTGCTTGCCGGGAGGGAGAGAAGTAAGCTCCCAAATCTGATTATGATGGAGAGCACTCGTCTCCTCATCCATAGCATGTTTCCATCCAGGTAATAACATAACCTGCTTATAGGAAGAAGGAATAAAAATAGTAGACATGGCACAAGCAAAAGAATGAAAACAAGAAGAGACACGAGCATAGGAAACGTACTGAGCAATAGGGTGTTGAGTACAAGTACGTTTACCACTCCGCAAGGCAATAGGCAGGTCATCAGCTAAAGGAAGAACCACAGACGGTGAAGATGGGGCCGGGCCATAAGAGACAGTCTGCCAAGTCTTAGAGCGTTGGTACACCTGTAGAGAAGGGAATGGTACCTGGACAAGGAGGCGGATTGACAAAGGAAGCGTAAAAGTGGAGAACTCCCCCTCACGAGGAGAGAGAAGGTCTGAAGACAAGTCGTGACCTGCAGAAGTAAAGAAGTCGACTCAAAGAAACTGACATCAGCATTAACAAAATATCGGCAAGACTCAGGATGATAACAACGATATCCTTTTTGAGTGCGAGAATACCCAAGAAAAACACATTTGCAAGCTCGATGAGATAATTTATCAAGTCCGGGATCAAAAACATAAACAAAGGCAATGCAACCAAATACCCGAAGAATGAGAGAAAAAGGTGGAGAACCAGGTTATAATAAGGAAAACGGTGACTGATTGTTCAACACAACAGAAGGCAGACGATTAATGAGATGACATGCAGTGAGAATAGCATCACCCCAAAAATGTTTTGGTACCTGCATTTGGCATAACAAAGTACATGCAACATCTAACAAATGTCGATGTTTACGCTCAGCAGCACCATTCTGCTGAGAGATATGGGCACAAGTAGTTTGATAAATAATACCACGATCCACACAAAAGGAGGCAACAGTAGAATGGATATATTCTAAAGCATTATCAGAACGAAGAAATTTGATCCGTTTGCCAAAATTGTGTAAATCTCATTATAAAATTTGGTAAGGATCTACTCTTCAATAAAAATAGAAATATCCATTAGTACTAAGAACTCAAATCTATTCTTCAATAAAA
Source organism: Heliamphora exappendiculata (assembly GCA_034768845.1). Lineage (NCBI taxonomy): Eukaryota > Viridiplantae > Streptophyta > Magnoliopsida > Ericales > Sarraceniaceae > Heliamphora > Heliamphora exappendiculata. The sequence goes on along the minus strand of JAOTRH010422649.1, from coordinate 45,021 downwards.
ATAACTAAGTCATACGAGCGTAATCATCAACAAAGATAACAAAATAGAAATATCCATTAATACTAGGAGTTCGGAAAGGACCCCAAATATCAGTATAGATTACATCAAAAGACGCAGACTAACAACCATGACTACAAAAAGGAAAAGAGCTATGGTGATGTTTTCTCAATTGACAAACCTCACACTCTAAACTAAACACATAACTCGGATGAGGGATAACTAACTTCAGTTTGGTTAAAGAAGAGTGACCCAACCGAAAATGCCACTGAAGAGGAGGAACATAGACACTCAAGGCAGCAGATGTGTGAGGAGAGGCGCTATCAATATTCAGAAAATAGAGACCATCTTTCTCATGTCCCGAACCAATCGTCTTCTTGGTCTGCAGGTCCTGAAAAACACAAGAAGAAGGAAAAAAAGTTATAGAATAATTTAAAACTTTGATCAATTGACTAGCAAAAAGCAAATTGAAGGAAAAATCGGGGACATAGAGACTAAAGGGTAGAGCCAGGGATGAATGAGGATGAAAAACACCTTTGCCATGGACAAAACGAGAAGAACCATCAGCTAAAATAATATTATGGTGAATAGGAGTAAAATCAGAAAATAAGGAGGAAGTACCAGACATGTGAGAACTAGCTATCGATAATCCATGAAGGGGGTGAAAGTGCAGCGCATGCAACAGTACCTGAATCAGCTAAAGTAGTAGTAGAAGTGGAAGAGGGATAGGCAGTACGCAATGCTTGAACGAGATTGCTAAGTTGAGCAGTGAGTGAACTAGGAGAATCAGAACTAGAGGAGGCTGGACCAGATGAAGCTGAAGGTGTGAGAGAGTGGAGCTGGGAAGTACTATTGGTAACCTGATGAGTAAAACCTGGCTTGCCATACTTCTAGCAACAATATGGCTCTGTATGATTAGTACCCCCACAGTAATCACACTTTCAGTCACCTCGACCACCTGTTCGACCACCACTATGAGCTCCATCACGAGAACTACGGCTACCACGTCCACCACAGGAGCCACTACGACCACCAGTGAAAACTAAAGCCGAGGACTCCAAAGAAGGAGTAGAGCGAGAGATCGTGGATGCACAGCTCAATGAAGAGCGTAAAAGTCGAGAATAGGCATTAGCGGCAGTAGGCAAGGTCTCACTCGCAAGAATCTGATCTTTGAACCTACGTAACTCAGAGTCTAAACCAGATAACAAGGAAGCAATCATAAAATCCTCCCAATGGCGCTGTTGTTGTGTAAGATCAGTAGTAAAAGGCCGTAACTGCAACAGCTGGTCCCAAAGATTCTTAAGCGTACTATAATAGTCTGATAGAGGCTTTCCAGATTGCTTCGTGGTGAAGATTTTTTCATAAATCTCGAAGACACGAGAAACATTACGTTGATGGGAGAACGAATCAGCAACCGAATCGCAGGTCTTCTTAGAGGTGTCACAAAATTCAACAGTCGCAGCAACAATAGGCTCCATACTATGCCCATAACAATTGAATCTTCACACATTCAATCTTCATATTTAGGATCGATTTTAGGTAAAGGGTCATCAGTCACATACTTTAACTTTTGCTTCCCGCGCAAAAAAAAATTCACCGCATGAGCTTAAGCTAAGTAATTCAGCCTATTTAATTTTGTGGAAGTAATAGATTTGGGCACATCATCATCCCGAATTAAAGAGACTTTACTGTCATCCATATTTCCAAGAAAAAAACGATGAACCAAGAATAAAAAAGAACCACGAATAAGCCAATACCAAACAGCCACTAACCACGAATAAGCCAATACCAAACAAAATGAAGAAGAACCACGAATAAACTAATACCAAATAGCTAAACAGTGAAGATAATAAAGCCAAACAGTGAAGAACATGCACCAAACCCTAACCGTCAAACCAAACCCTAACTGCTGCCGCCCCTATTGGAGCAAACCCTAGCCGACGTCGACCTCTTTCGACAAAACCAGAGTCATCGACCCCTTTTGAAGGAACGAGAGGCGTCGGCAACCCTTGTTGAGGAAACCAGAGGCGTCAGAGACCATTTTCGACCAAACCAGAGGCTTCATCGACCCTCTTCGAACCAACCAGAGGCTTCGTCAATCACTTGGGAACAAACCCTAGACACGGTGAGGGTCATGCGACGGAGAATAAGCCAAAAGAAGGATCAATCAATGCACAAACTACAACCAAACTGCAAATCGGCTTCAAATTTGATATATATTTGGGTTGGCGACACAAATCGAGTGGGAGGGAGGCATCTAGACTCGCAATGAATAGATCGAACATGAAAACTAGGGTTTTGAAGCTGACATCAGCATAACGTCATCGTCAGATAATGCTGATGTCAGCAACGTTTGCGACTCTCAACTTCTCTTAATAATTAGACAAATTATGAAGGTACGATCGCTAGCTCTGATACCAAGTTGAAGTTCAAAATTTAGGATTTAGGGCTTAAAGAGAATAAAAAAGAGAGAAAGAATAAGAGAAAATTAGGTTTTGAGTTTTCTAATCTATCCCCCTCATCTCTAAGTATTTATATTAAATAATACAAAGTGTAAATTACAAGGAGATCCTTGAAACATAAACTACAAAGATAAAAATAATAAAATAACAATAAAAGAACTATTCTAACATTACCCATCCTCCACATCCATTCCAAATCATAACAATTAGCTAGGCATGCTAGGGCAATAACATTGGATAGAAGCTTGTAGCCCATCTATGCAAATGCCACCAAAGATTCTTGTGGAGAACGCGGATTTGAAATGGTATCAATAGATAAAACTTACTATATCACCACATGGAATAAGTTCCAATAATCTTTTGTGTTAGGTTGGACCAAACATATACAAGCATTTCACAGGGGGGTTTAGTAAGCTTGAGCAGACTACTAAGGTGAAGCTTGTTAGAGAAAGTTTTATCAATTTTCTTGTAGAATGATGGGCTTGGACAAGAAATTTTGGTAGTTTTATGTGTAGGCATGAAAATGTTGGATAGCTTGATATACATTATTGGGCCCATTTCCTAACACCTTAAACTTTTGGGACAATTGGTAACTTAACATGATATCAAAGCTCTAGTTCCATGAGCTTTTGATTTCAAGTCCCGTGATGTGTTTCCCTGTTATATTTATTATTGTGCACTCTGTGTGTTGGTACACTAGTTCAGTTTGTTCGCCTCTCCACGTGCAAAACAAAGTTGCACGTGGGAGGAGTGTTGAATAGTTTATATACAGTATTGGGCCCATTTCCTAACAGTTTAAACTTTTAGGACAATTAGTGACTTAACAAAAAAGAAATTAGAGATGAGGTTCCAATGTTTAAACCCATTAATCTATCTCAAACAACTAGGTTAGTAAAACTCTAAGAAGATTCTGTGAAGGTCGTTGGCACAAATGAAAATTGCAATTGAAGTTGGTGCACAAGCTCTGAAGCATGTTACCATTGCGATAAGAAGTATATTTTCGAACATTGTTTTTTAACAGCAATGACAATACATGAATAAATCAAAAGCATGAATAGAATCTGCTTGAGTGGTTAGTCCAATGCTCGAGCGGTCAAATATGTGAAACTGTACAATTGCTTCTAATGAGTTCATTTGTTTGGAGGTGATTTTGCTCGAGTGATGGCATATGTTTTTTCTAAGTTTTTTGATCAGAAAAGGTTTCCAATATTAAGAAGTTGATCTTATGTCGCTAATTTACCCTCAAAGAAGTCAAAAAACAAGTTCAAAATCTTTGGATGACATTCTGAGGCATTCAAAAAGGGGGATCTGATCGAACTGGTCATAGCCAAGTCAATAGCTTCATCAAGTACTTTAGGTATGATCAATTATGTTAAACCAATAGTTAATACGCTTATTGCATCTAAAATGTAAAAAACTAAATGGTTTATGTAATTATTTATTATTAGCTTCGGGCTTATTAGGCCGTGGGCGCCCAATGCTTTGTACCATATTTGATAGGACGACACTCATGGTTGGGACCCCCGAGTATTTATTTGGAACATTTTGTGGGCTTGGGTCTTTTTTTATGAAGATGCCCTTATGAAATTGTGTAGGGGCAGTTTTGAGGTTTGATCAAGGCTTCCCTTGGAAGCTTCTTCAGAGGTGGGGCCTGCCCCTATCAAAGAAGACCAGGGTGCTTGGCACTCCCATCCCATTATCCCAAGCTTGCTCTCCCTCTTTCGCGCCTCTCTTCTCTTGTCTATCTCTTTATATATAGTTGCACTCCCCCATGGCATGTCTTTTTATATATAGTTGCACTCCCCCATGGCATGTTTGTCACTAATTACTTGTGGTCATGCGCATTTTTGTTGGAGTGGATGAGTAGATGGAGCGTGTCACCTGTCCCGTCAATAAATGGACCCTAGCCCAAAGTGGGTCTGATGCCAAAACATGGGGTGATAAAGATGTTAGAGATGAAGGTGATAGTCTAATAGCTACCTTTAAGGGGCACCAAACCCCTAAAGATCTCGTTAAGCAGCTTGAGACATTTATCCAGCAACACATGGAGATACATTGTCAAGATATGGAGGCAATTCATGGTTGGTTTAATCGATTTGAGAAGATGTTGCATCATTTGCGTGGTGGCCAATAATGCTCATCATTTTTTATGGATGTTTTAGCTTCTAGATGTTTTTATCTTTTGAGATAAATCTTTTTTCCATCTGCTTGTATTGGTCCTTTGATTATTGTTTTCTTCTAACTCACTCAATGGATGGTTGATATTGTCATGGTTAATTGTCAATTCCAAACAAAAAAGAGGAAGTAGATTAGATGGAGATTTATATTCATTTCGGATTCCAACATTCTATCAATTATTACTTTCTTAGCATATAACATTTTCTGGATGCAGGGAGAGAAACAAAGTCTTTTGGGGATCTTTTGGGAATCAAAGATAGAAAATTGTTCGCTTAGAAGAGTTTTATCCCGAAACTGTCAAATGGGAAAATTGTTAGGTTTTAGTCCTAGTTAGGTTGGCAATCTGAATTGAAATTCTCCTTTACGATAATTGTCAAGTGTACTTAGCTTTGTTAGGTTTTAGTCCTAGTTCTTGTTGAATGAAGATTGAGTCCCATAAAAGTTGAAACAAAAGCAGAAATCAAATCTACCAAGGGACCGCTCAAGCCTTCAATCCAGCGCTCAAGCCGCCAGTTCAGCGCTCGAGCCACTCGAGCAATTAAATACCCAAGAATGCACAATTTCTTTTGATAAGTTTACTCGAGCGGTGGTGTCGAATCAATCGATTTTCAAAATTTCTTGATCCAAAAACAATTCCAAAATTAAGTATTTGCCTACGAAAGTGTCCCTAAGATGTTCATACTATTAATAGGAAACCCTAAGTAAATCGTGGTAACCTTTTGGAGAGTTCTTTATTCACAAGTGATCAAAACATGAAGATATAAACATTCTCGAAAGAAAAATTTTGGATTGAAGATTACAATCAAGTCCTTGCGGTTTCCAAAGGTTGAGATAATTGCGTATTCAATACTAGGTTAATCAAGCACAAAGCTTGCTTACAATATACATGGATTTGACAAGAACAATTAAGTCCATAGGTTGTGGATTTAAAAATTTGTCTGTAAATCATGTATAATCCTTAATCCAGTGATTTTTACCCAGTTGGGGCTTTCACATGAAAAAATCGTGAGCCTTATATATGATTATTTCATAATTGTTGGCGAATGATTGAACTTAGCTTATCAATGGCTTATGTTACCTCATAGCGCTACACATAAATTCTTAACCCGTAAGTATGTGCTTAACCATTGCATACCACCACTACCTAGGAACCAACCCACCAACACAAGACCATACCACTATCAACATAATCAAAAATATGAAATTGAACGGATGGTGAAAGAAATTCTTCATGGTGGCATCACTAGGCCCAGTGTTCAACCATTTTCCTCAACACAATTATGGGAGTCCCCCACTTTTAGGGGGTTTCGTTAGATTAGAGAATGATATGTCATATTTAATTTCTAGTTTTCTCTCTCTTTTTTACTTCTTGGTGAACTTATTCTCCTCCTGCACCGCATGTCTTGTTTCTTTGCTTTAAAAAAATTCTTGGTTACAAAAAAAAAAAGAAGGAAAAAAAGACAAGAAAAAAATATCAAGATATCATCAAATTCGCATGGATAATCCAAACACACCAAAGCTACCTTTTGGACTCAGGAGGATGACAATGAGTTTGAAAAATGTTCCATTAACTTTTCAAGGCATTTAAAATAAGGTTTACCCTCACTTGCATAAGTCTATACTAGAATTCTATGATGATGTCCTTGTATAGCAACTCATGTGAAGAGCACTCAAAACATGTGACAACGACAATTACCCTATTTAAGTTTTTTGTTAAGCTATCATGATCTTTTTGTAAAACAGAAATGAATAGCTAAGCCATGTAAATATCTTATGAAGGAGTTGCTATTGATCGAAACAATGTAAAGAGTATGGTTGAATGCAAGAAACCTTATGCAGTATTTTGAAAAACTGGTGGAATAAAAAGAGAAAGGGGAGTAAAAGTGAGAGAAATTTTAGAACAGGTAGTTATTCTTCTTTGTTTGGATTTTTAAGTCAAGGGAGAGGAAATTGGGAAGGAAAACTGTTATTTTCCTTCCCTTTCGTAATCTTTCCTCGAGTTACAAATACATCCTAAAAGCTTCAAGGCTCTTTGGGAATTTGGGCGCTCACAGACTACTATAGAAGATATGCTAAGGATTAGGGGAAGACTTGCAAAACCCCAACAAATTTCTTAAAGAAATCATTCCAACAAGGTCAGACTTTTGATGAGGCTTTTCAAAACTCAAACAAGCAATTACTATGTTAGATTTGTATTATTAATTTAGATATAAACATACTCGTGTAATTTCATAGACTCTATTTAATATAAATATATTAACATCAGTACAGAGATGACATCAACAATGTACACGCAAACATCAGCACCCGTCTGAAATCAGCAAAAATGTTACAGTAATGTGCATGATTTTCTACTTTAGGACTAGTGTTGACAATTTTGAGTTCTCATATCAGGTTTTTGAAGAATATTTTTCCTATTTATTTTCACCTAAACCACTCAAGGGTTGTCAACTAAGTGTTCCAGTGGATTTTAGGAGTCATTTGATGCAGGACCATACATTTTTCGGTAGTTTTTAGCTTTTTTATGGTTCTGTAGTCTGGCTTCTGGATTCTTTTTGTGGTTCGGCAATCTGTCATGCCCTTTTCTGATTTGTTTTGAACAATTTCATACGTTCCAGTTAATACAACTGCAAATTTGAAGCATGGTCACTTTATTTTGGGTTTGCTCATCTGGGTTTGCTGGATTTTCTCAATACATTATGGTTCTGTCACTAATGTTATTGGTGCTCAAGAGAGATCATATTGAAAATTGTCAAACCCTCTCATTTAAAAGTATAAGATGTTAGAGTGAGATAACTTTATTATCTACTAGCATTCGTGGCACATGCTATGCGTGTGCATATATATCATACACAAACAGAGAATTAATTTCTTCATATACATATGCAGTACGTGTAAGCATCATGTCAATAACACAAACAAATAAATTGTACCATACCGTGAATATCTATTCTAATATATTAAGGGAGAACACCATTTTCTTATCTTATAAGATAAATGGTAGCAGCATCATTTTGGCAAGATTGGAAATAATGCATGTCTGTCTTGTTTGCAGGTTTGAAAATAATGCATGTGTTTCTTTGTAAACTGACTTGTAGATGTAGTGGGTGAGTGGGAAGTGTGGGAGTATGGTCTAAAATGGAGATGTAATAGTTATTTTTCATTTCTGATGAAAATATGCCCAAAATCTATATAAAAATATCATACAGGAAAATAATTTGATTACAATTAAAATTAAAATATATGTAAAAAGAAGATAAATGGAAGATTGTTGATATTGGCAAATGAATAACCCTCGGCTCCCCATAATCACGACAATCGACCCCAACCTCTCCACTTCCAAACGCAGCCTCTCTTTAATGTCATGGTCTTTCACTATGTGGATCATTAAGGGGATGTGAGCCTCCACCAATGACTGAGTCAAATTGGTCGCCTTCATAGTTGTGAATGCGTCGAAATCGTCCTTGAGCTTTCGTTGGGACTCCTCGTTTGTGTTCTCGGTGTTTACCGCCAAATCAATCACAGCCCAATTGGCACGGTAAAGGACGGAGGTGGGACGGATATGAAGGAGGATCATGGCGTCCCCCGAGCAGAGGTAGTTCTGCATCGCTCATTGCACAAAGTAGGCACTCTCATCAATGCATCATCCGCTCTCAGGAGTATGTAACTATGCATGTATCCACAGCTACTTTACCATTCTATAGAACGTGGTTTGCAGTTATTTAAGGGAGTTATTAATTATTTTACATTTATACCCTTTATAGTCAACAGCTATTAAAGACCTTTAATTTGTAAAATAAACAATTGTTGTTGGACAATTTTGGAACATTAAAAATAGACGGAACTTCACGTTTGGGAAGACACCAAATGGTGCTCTCTCCCTTTATTTATTATAATAGATTTATATTTATAGCATGCCCTCTCAGATGTGACCAGAATCTCTCCCATAAATGTATCAAACACATGCAAGTATGGTTATTATTAGGTTTGCAATGATATTAAAAACAAGATCTATTATTTATATCATATTAAATTATTGGCTGAAAAATGAGAGAGATCAAACATCAGAGAGATTCTAATTCTCGCAACTGATACAGAATACATAAAATAAAAATAAAAATAAGGACTTTCAAAAATGCAAATATTTCAAGAAGCAAAGGTACAAGTGTGATTATTCAAAATTGGGGAGGGCCCTTCCTGGCCGAGAATAGAAGGTTCTGCCTGAAGGAAGGTTCTGTCATTGGCAGTAAGCTCAGAAGAAGTCAGCTTAATTTACCCCATTTCTTGTCATTTTGGACGTCTATGTACGTGGTATATATGTATACATGACATAAACACACAAACTGCTAAGCTTGTATTTGGACTAGCTTTTCTTTTGCTGCTTTTTTTCATGTTTAGTAAAAAAATTTCAGCATTAACCCAAATGATTGTACTTTCTAAATTACTCTCAGAGAAAATGAAAAATTAAAATTTTTTGATCAAAACCTAAAAAAAGTTCATATAAGATAAAAAAAAATTTAACTGGTTAGGTTTTTTGATTTTTTTTCTAGCTTTTTTTTTAATTTTTTTGTCTTTAATGATTTTTTTTCAAAATTAGTCCTAAAAAACATACTTTTTAGAATCATCTAATCACAAATCAGAAAAGTAAAAAATTTAAACCAAAATATATATAAAAAAAAGTTCATTAACGACCAAAAAAAAAAGCCACTAAGCTTTTTGGTCCATAGGCTAAATCATTCTTAAAACACAGAATTGGGTATGAAGAAGAAGAAGAAGAAGAAGAAGAAGAAGAGGAGGGCAAAGCAAAATGAGTTAAAACCTGAACAGAAGAATAGTTGCCAACACGGAGAATCCGTCCGCCATGAACAACCATGGAATCAGCGAAAGGGAGGGAGGCATCACTTGTGTAGATGGTCCCATTGGTCACTAGCAAATCTGCAACTAACGAAGGCGAGGACGGCGATGGTCCTCTCAAATTCCACAAATCTGTCAAAATGAAATATTAAAAAAATCACAAAACGCATGGATATTGCGTTTGCACGGGAATTTGCATTAGAAGGGAAAATTGCTTAAACGAAATTGATTTTGTGAAGAGAGAAGTTACAGTTAGTGGTGAGCAAAGGAAACAAGGCTATTGAGAGGAAGATTGCGACCGAGGCCGAGAGAACGATGAAGAAATTCATGGGTTAGGGGTGGAGGCCAATAATAAAAGATGAGTGAAAGCCCGATAGTGAGCAATTGGTAACCGCTGAGAGTAGTAGGCTCTCACTCGGCTCTACTACCAAAAATACGTTAGGTTTTCAAATTAATTAATGGATTTACGTAAAATCATATTTATCAAACATATTTTATGTATAAATATTTTTAATAAATAATTTAATTTTAAAAAAATTTATATTTAAACGTGTTTATTAAATATATCTTAAGTCCTAATATATAAAACGTATTTGTCAAACACATTTTTATATTTTTATACATAAAATGTGATTATAAAATATATTTTTATACTATTATATTTAAAACGTATTTAGTAACCATACTTTTAAATTTAACACATAAAATATATTTTTTAAACATATTTTTATTAAAAAAATTATTTTTACCAAATATGTATATAAGGTTGAATGTTACGTATTTTTAAAAAATCGAAATCAGGATTCTCCCAAAAACCCTTCCCTCCTCCCTTCTTTTGGCATAACTCTTCTTCTTTTCTCTCTCTCTCTCTCTCTCTCTCTCTCTCTCTCTCTCAAACGTATTTTAAACCCTACCCTCTCGATCTCTCCACGTCTCTCTGCTTCTCTATAGAATTGTTTCGGCTTAAGGTATGTTTTCTCCCCCATCTATTGTTCAATTTATTTTTTTAAAAATTTGTGATTTTTGCTGCTCTATTTGGTTGCTTGGAAAACTAGAGACAATATACGTGCATAATTTTTTTTTTGATTTTTAATTTGTTTATTGAAAAGAACACTTACGGTTGAGATTGTCTGGAATAATTGAGATTTCGTCCATTTTTTCGCCAAACCCTAGACCTCTGTTGAGCGCCACTTTACCTCCTGTTATTGTTGATTCCTTTTTCCCCAAAGTCATGCTTCCTACTTCTTCTCTCTGGTGTAGCGCGTCTCTCCCCCCCTCTTCACTTTCACCGCCGTTGTTGGCGCACTACTAACGTCCTCGCCGCACTGTCATCATTGTTATACAGTAGATAGCATGACTTTGGGGAAAATTCAAGGGATAGCAAATTCATGTAGCAAACCAAGGCAAAAGTTATCCATTCCCAGAGATTTCTTTCGATTCAATAGCTAACAATAACCAATGAGTCTGCACTGTTTAAAGAGAGTATGTTCTTATATATCTCTTAATAATTTTGTCTTTTTCATTTTTTTAATCCCAGCTTTAGAGACAATTTTAGGGATTTTTTGGCATTTTACTGATTGTTTTTATTGTGATCTAATGCAATAAACTAATTTTCTCAATATCTTATTCATATTGGATCTAAAATCTCTACGGTGTGGGTGTGTATATAATTGAAAAACTATTTCATTTTTTATGGTTAAAAAATTATAATACAAATTTAGCAAGCCAAAAATAATTACAATTAAAAAAAACTGATTACAGGACTCAGTTGATGTTTAGAAATTAGAGGTTGGCAATGGTTGTTTGGAGGTTGGAAGTGAGCATTCACAACTCTAAATATGTTATGTTAACAAAGTATCTAGATTTTGATTTTTTTTTTCAGTATAATATTTTTTTAGTAGTTTTTATTATTGATTATTGTCCAAATTTAATTTTGAGATTGTATCCTCTGTAACATACTTCTTGGTAATTTTGCTTCGACTCCTACTGATGTCATCTAAAAATGACAATAGTTTTGGAGTCATTATATTTTGGGGGACATGGGATTAAGCATATTAAGAAAAGGTAAATCATATTTGTGGTATTCATGGACTTTATGCTGATTCAGTAGAAATGTTTTGTTATTTTTGTGCTGATAGAGAGGTTGATTGGTTTTTTCATTTTTGAATTGGTCCTGTTATTTTTTTATTATCTTTCAAAAGATTATGTACAATTATTTATCATCCCAGAATTAATTTCTTCACTAATAAAAAATGAATAATGTCTATTGCCATTATTTTAAAACTACTTACTAAAATTGGATGAAACATCTGCGAACCTTAGTTTGAAAGTAAATTTTAAGAGTATCGTTTGGTTGATCGATGGTGGCTAATAATGGGCACGGTAGTTTTGGCTTACTTCACATTATATTGGCGAGTGCCTTTAGGCACGGATTATTCACTAGTATATATATAAAGAGAGATTCTTCAAATGATTCGTGCATTTTGATTAGAGCAGTTTGATTTTTGATTGTGATACGGGTCTGAAATAAGTTGCATAGATCAAATCTGAATTTTAATACGTTTATATGGTTTTATAAAAAAAATATAAAGACATTTGATTATTAGAGGTTTTCAAACTTGGAATGATATATTAATATAAATTTTTATTGTTTGATTCTCTCTCTCTCTGTGCTTGGGTGTGGATAGATAATAGGTGGTTGAAGTAGTTACTTTTTTTATTTTTTATGGTTTAATTTTAAGGTTTTCTTTGTTCAAGGAAATAAATCTTAAAATTTTACGGTAAATCTAATAGCAAAAATCTGGTAGTGTGACCTTGGGTTCATTATCAACAAGAATTTCTATTCAGCCATTTGGGAGGAAATGGGAAATCATTTTATTACGTAGATTAAATTTATTTCTATCTTCATATTCATTATGTTATTCTTTTAGAGGTAATTGGAAATCATCTTTTTAGATCTAAAAGTAAGTTACATTTCTTTACATTCTCTACTGTTATGCTTAGGCCATGTAGAACTTTAAAAGGCTTATGATATAATTTTTTTAGATATGAATTATGCTGCAATTGTCTGAGTCTCTTCTACTTACCTCACTTCTTCGTAATCCTTTAGTTTACACGGTAAGAAAATGACTTAAATTGCTTGGATCAAATGTTGAGGTTGCTTATTTAACCTAAATATAGTAATTAAATTTACTTTAAATTATTTGCGGTAACTTTAATAGTGAAAATATGGTAGTGTGACTTTGGGTACATCATCAACAAGAGCTTCTATTCGGCCATTAGGGGAGAAATGGGAAATCATTTTCTTCGTTGATTAAATTTATTTCTATATCTACTTATTCATTCTGTTATTGCCATCCAAAAATGACCTACAAAGAGCTACATGTTTTGCAATCAAACACCTTCAAAAGCTAGTTAACATCAAACCACTAATCACAAAGTCTTTGACATTGCTTCCACATATTGCATCTCTATACCAACAAACATACTGACCGTAAGTGCCCCAAATATTGTCAATTAGAGACAACACAATTACATTTTCACATAAACGGCTATTCTGCCAACTGAAACGACAAGCAAATCAGAAAATATAGATACTAGAAAAAGTTCAACAAAAGGCATACATGTAGAACCACTTTCAAATAATTTATTTTAGACGGAGCTACAAATTGTTGAAACATTTCTCATTCCTCATCGGAGAAGTAGGAGTCAAATAGATATTGCTCGTTGGAAAGAACATTTTGACGCTCCTCTATCAATGGTCTGTTGCTTGCAATCGCCATTTCCGTTGCTACTTGAAGCATGAAGTAGCGACACCTTCACATCAACATTTTGTTGTTTTTCCTTCGTATCTTTCGAACTGCTATTTCATAGTCATCCTTGTTACGTCTTGGCATTGTCAATGAATGCCGGCGAGGGATCGATCCTCCTAGGTTACGCAGATCATTAGCCAACCCATCTTGCTCTTCAACCCTGAACTTTCACTCTCGTCGCAGACCCACATAGTAATCTTTAGGACTAGAGTTTTTTTTTGTCCAATAGTCGTTGTGGAACATAAGTAGTAACCACTTATTATTACAATTGCAGCTACTCCCATCAACATCGCGTCTATGGGCCATTGTGAGAGAACAAGACTAAGAACAAAAATAGAATCCAGTGGCGACTACACAGATGCACACTCATGGTTAGTCATGTATTTATACTTACAATACGTAATTTTGATACAGGAAGTTCATTAAAGTGTTTGCACATGGGCATGCTTTGTCGTACTGTCAGTGATGAGACTAATCAACGACTTGATCGGCATGGCTTTATAACTAGTGGATGAGACTGACTGTAAAATTACAGCCGCTGATCGCGATTGGACATCAACTGAATTTCAGCCATGTGACCCTGTATACTTATGAAGACTATTCAATCTAGGCCAATTGTTCCAGCCATTCTATAGAGATTTTAGATCTACATAGAAATATATAGGGCATTTTTTTTGTCGCCATTTTTTCTACGAGTGGCATTCCCTTTTTGCCTCTTTTATAAATTTTATTTTGTTATAAAAAAATTTATTTCTTCACATAACCATCACAATATTATATAAATTATTTACATATAGAAATACGTTTTGGAATTGATTCATAGCCCTTAGTTTAAGGTTTCAAGCTTGTGTATGATGTTATTTGGTTATTTGAATGTTGAAATATCATATTAATTATTTGAATGTTAAAATATCGTACTATGTTGTTGGATCTTTAAATCACAACCTATCTGTTTTAAGTTTCTTGCTTGGATTAAGTTCTAAATATATTTTTTAGTAAACAGTGGAACTGTGATTCTAAACCGAATCCAAGTTTTGATAGGTTGGTTCAGGTTGGTTTTACTACATTATCGGTTTGGTTTGGGGTCCAAAAAATTAGAATCGTTTGGAAATTGGTTTGGTCATGAGTTTTGTGAGAAGCCGAACCAAACTGAGCCACGTGCGTCCATCGTTGTTTGCTTCTTAGCAGAAAAAAGGGGTGACTCCCCTCCCCGACCTTTGGATGTCCCTTTTGATTCCAACCTCTATAGCACCCAGAAGGGATTACATAGCTTTGCCAATGAGATTTTTAACATATGTGTCGAAAGAGTAATGTTGTTAATCTAAGCCATCTCAACACACCCTAGTTACTTTGCTACCTATATATACTGACCTAAGACAATAAAAAGTATTACAATCTCAAAGCTAACTTATACAAACACTAACAACTATTCCAGGGAATCTTTAAAGAGTATAGTTTATGCTTCTTATATTATGAGCTTGATTAACCTAGGGGGACCCAACTCTCGATTATATAGACAAAGTCAACAAGCACAACTGTCACTACTTAGAATCAAGCTGTCCATTGATCCAGGTTGTAAAGTAAGTGGTTTTTCTCCAACACTTTGTGATAAGAAGAAGAGGGAGAAAAGAACATCAGTGACGCATGTCAATACGTCAAAATATAACATCAAACTTGGTGAAAGGCTGAACCTAAACCAACAATTACAACTAGTTACTACTTTTAGCGCGGGTGTAACTATTATGGTTTATGTGATGCACTCAAACATAGACAATGATTTAACAAAGGGAAAAGACAATATGAAGATAGTACTAGGCCATATGATAGCAACATTATGTTGTGCATGCTATTACGAAGTATGGGAGATGATTTTCATGGTTTTCTATGTAGGACTCGCCATGGATGTTGAGGTCCCTGTTGAGGTGCCTGTCCAGAGGGCCTGCCTATTGGAGCTGCCACATCGAGCAGATTTGCTGTGGGAGCAGGAGGTATGTACTTAGTTATTGTACTTACTCTTATTGATACAAACTTCCATTGTGTTAGCGAGGAAATTTTATTTGCTCTCATACGCACATCTTTTCATGCAGGACACATCCTCCTTGACTTGCCGCCGTAGGGATAGTGGGTTTTGGGACCTGCCCATTGATCCCCGCGTTCTTCGATAGCTGGATCATGTAGGTTTCTATTGGGTGTCCCGTATCGGCTTCATACGTCTAGACCGCTGCCTGATCACTGCTTTAGTCGAGCGGTGGTGGCAGGAGACCCACACATTCCATCTGCCGGTGGGAGAGTGCACTGTCACGCTACAGGATGTCTCAGTCCTACTTGGATTGCGCATTGATGGTGCACCTGTCATCAACCATGATCAGACGTGCAGCGCTGTCGAGTGGCAATAGATATGCTTCGAGCTACTCGGGGTCACTCCAATGGTTGAGGACTTTGAGACTGCCAGCCGACTTAGAGCCTCGTGGTTTTAGGAGCACTTCACCGGTGCCATTCCTGAGGACACCGCTATAGATGTTATTGCCCAGCGTGCACAAGCTTACATTCTGTGGCTTATCGGGGAATTCTTAATGCCCGATAAATCACAGAATCTTATTAGGCTCATGTACCTGCCACTCCTACATCACCTGGGCAAGGTACACCGATATAGCTGGGGGCAGCTACCCTAGCATACCTCTACCGTCAGTTGTGTCGGGCTACACGCCCAGGCTCACGAGAGATCGCAGGTGCGCTTGTTTTACTCAAGGTATGTTCCTTCATTTCCAACTACATGAATTTAGGCTCAATAGTCGTCATTTGATTTTCGTAATGATAATTCCTATTTTTTGCATTGTGGCAATTTGCATTTGTTCTTTCTTCAGATATGAGCGTGGGAGAGATTTCCACGGCTCGCGCCCCGTCGGAGAGCTGATATTGGCCGGGCCAGGCCACCATCCAGCTTGGGGATCAGGTTCTCCCTGCCGGTCTATGGGGTGCGCGATGGCGGGTTAGTTTCACCCTGGACCAGGTCCCCACCTACGTCGTCACAATATACACAACCAATTCGATCGCCTAGCATCAGACGAGGTATTACTTACGGTCCCATCGGTTTGAATTCTATTTCCCAATGCATACATTTGATTCACATATGTTACTAATGGTGTTCTCATTGTTTCGTAGTTTGCATAGATGCCCTACGGCCTGGCGGATGAGATTATCGCTATGCTGCCCAACTACTACCGACTAGGCATAGACATTTAGATGACACAGACGCAGCTCATTTGCTATGACGTGATCGAGTGGCATTTACCCGATTGTGTCATGCGCCAGTTCGGACGCCTTCAGTCCATCCCTGCTCACCCGGATACAGAGCGGCGACTGCATGCCATGGACCGACGGGGACGGATGGACACAAACTAGATGCGGCTACACGAGATCCACATGACTAGCTGGGGGATGCGGAGAGATCGGTTGGTCGTTGCCCCTACGTCCTACGTGCCGATCAGTTACCACGACCCATACATGTTGTGGTATCGTGGTGTTACCCGGTTGTTACTGACGAATCCCAATCACCGGTCAGCACCTGGATACCTTGGAGCGGGAGGGGTCGTCGAGGAGTTGGTAGACACAATCTCTTGCACGTTTACATTTCTAACTATAGCAGCCACTAGTAAGCTAACTGTCTGTCTTATTTTGCAGACACGGTGTGTAGTTGAGGATTACCATGAGACAGACACATGGCTACGAGCTCACAACTCACTCGATGCAGCATATGCGTCGTTTGCCAGTATTTGAGATCGATGCTACCAGTCATTGTTGACAGTGCATTGGGATCACCGCCTTCCACCGCATGCCCCGTCGACAGCCTCGCAGCCATCACTCGATGCCTGCTGGCCTCTGTGCATTCACACCCACCACCATGCCTACAGTGGGCCTCCGCCTCCAGTTCTCGTCTCTGGCCCCTGGCCTTTCGTCCAGCATTCCCTCTCGGTTCATCGGCCCTAGCCGATTCTATGATTTTTCAGACCTGATGCAGGGGGTGACGGAGGATGAGGCTACCCAGCAGCCGCCTTTGCCAGTCTGTGCTCGTGGTAGAGGTAGAGCGCGTCGCGATGTGGTGCCCGAGCAGTTTGCACCAAGTCCTAGCCAGATGGTCCCCTAGACCCAGCTCATGCAGGCGTACACTGAGGACCAGTTCGACATTACGCATTTTGACCATGCCAGTACACCTGAGCTGCCTACTGTTAGTATCGGATAGGCAGTCACCCATTCCGTATCCACGCCAAGTACCATAGAGCTCCATGTGCACGCAGAGCAGTTGGACCAGCCGACGACGTCTCAGCCATCGAATGCACGTATACCTACCCACACGCCTACAGCCCCAACACACATCCTACTGCCAGTACATGAGGCACCCTGGGTGTTCCAGCGTAGGAGCAAGAGGCCCAGGCGACCGTCGCGTGGATGCCGGACCTAGTCTCTAGGCTTATATTACATGTCATCCTATGGTGGTCGAGATGTGGCCACCCATGTATACATGCTTACTTATATTTTTCATTTTATGTAGTATGTATCTTTTTGAAAATTCATTTGCTTATATGGTAATTTCAGAGTGTTGTAATTATTTGATGAAGAAAGTTGATTGCTTCGCCTGATTTACGTTTAACAAACAAATTGAATCAAATGGTGAGACTAATACAGATGTTGCTTTGTCAGCTTCCTTTCTACTCTAAGTATCAAAGTTTTGGTACGTAATTCCAAGTTTCTTACTAAAGAAAAGTGCAAAGAAGAATGATTGGAGTAGACGATGGTTTGTTTTAAATTATTTATGCTTGAAAGGTTAGTACTTGGTATTGTTAAATACTTCTTTACCAATGATCGGAACTTATAGCCTACTTGCATGATTCAGGATATGTTGTAATGAAGACCGGCTCATCTAGAGAAAGAACTTAGGCGGATGGCCCAAGAAGTACGTAGATATGTTGAAGCTGTTCTGAAAGGCATTGCAGACAATGTCCCAAAGGTCAGTTTTACTTTATCGTGGATCTGGTAATTTCTGTACATGCCTCTAGGTAATAACCATTGATTTAACCAGAGATAGGTCTTTAAGCAGCAAATCAATTACGACTGCAGATTGACAGTAAGAACCAACAGGTTTCTACAAGTAAGGCCTCTTGCCAAACTGTAATGATAACATATTTCAAGCATTCTAATACAATTTGATACATGTGTGTGTATTTGATCATAATGCTTAGTATGTATCCAGAAAGAGCTCGACTTGAGTTATATACCTAACCTGTCAACAGTAACATTATCCCTGTTTGTTATGCTCATTTAATCAGAGTTTGAACGCAAACAACTATCTATATTGAAACTACTGATCTTCCTCATGAGGTGGAAAAGTGAAAATGGCGAGGGCATCAAATCTCACCATGGTAGTTCTTTTCCCTCTTTACTTCTTTTACTTACATGGGATGGGCTACAGGACTATGAGTTTAGTGCAGGGCTATTAGTACTTATACTATCTGTTTTCTGATCTAGATTTGCAGTTTATAGTTATCTTTTAAAATGGGCACTAAAATAGTTATTTGAATGATTGTGTGCCTTCTTTGGGTTTGCAGAATATGTGGGACTTGACTCCAGACACCGAATTGTTGATGGAGCTACCAGCAGAATATACATTTGAAACTGCACTTGCGGACCTCATTGTGAGTTTCTGGAATATGATTATAGTTTAGTTTTGTGGCTTAATTTGATCGTATTACTTGCTTTGGTAGTTATTTCATTCTACTTTTTTCACCAGGATAATTCATTGCAAGCTGTATGGTCCAATGGTGTCAATGAGAGGAGATTAGTTGGGTAGGCATGACTATGTTTGAACCACTATGTTAATCTTGTTTATTGTTAATGTGCCTTTGCTTCCATTAAAGAGCTTTTCTTAATGTTTTGTTTAAAATCCATGTATTGAGAATCCCAATTGATGTGGCCAATATTTTGGAAATGACTAAAATTCTGCTTCATTATTTGAATAGTAAACAGCATCCAAAAGGGAGTAAAAGTGGATTATATCAACCTGTTGTAACATGTTTTCTAGCTAGTATAACAGAAATCATTCATATTTACTTTATTGCAGTTTCTGCCTGATTTATGTTTATAATGCTATCATAAAAAATTGGCTGGAGTGTGTTACTGTACGGAAGTCAACAACGTGCGTGGCCTTCTCTATTGTGAAAATGTATGAAGACGCAGGAATCTTTGATCCTATTAGCGTTTGAATATTATGATTGTTTAACATGTGATATTGGAATAGTTGAAAAATAGAAAAAATTCTGCCAAAATTTTTACTATTTGACACTTAGACAAATTTATGAGTTTACAAAAATAATAACATATAAGATGAAAGTGAAGTTATCAATGCTATTGTATGGTCATTATTGTACATGATACAATTTCTTTGTTTAGGTTCGATGGAGAACATTGAAGTTAATTTTTATTTGACTTTGTGGCTGTTAAGTGCCATCAATCAATTAGCTTGTTCATATCTTAGTTCTTATTGTATTTAAAAAAATACCTACGTATTAAATATTAAAAAGTCCTAAAATCAATAAGTACAAAGTACCCAAAGGCCATATTTGTTTTGAGGGTAAGGATTAAGGGGCATTTAGTATCCCCTCACTCATAATTCTAGGATAGTGTATCTGGGGCATTGTTAATTTTCTTTTTTATCCATTCTTATGTTTGGTTATTTCGTAAGACACTAAAAATTATAATATCTAATCTTTTATTTGTAAATTAAAAAACAAGTCTTATGTATAAATGACAATAATACGCTATACAATTGTAACCAATCAACATGAACAAAACTAAATAAGTAAAATTTTAAAATAGAAAAATATAAAAAAATAGTTTTTAAAGAAACAAGAAAAATGAATAGTTTTTAAAATAAAAGAAAAACAAAAAATAGTTAAAAAAGAAATAAGCGGTTTAAAAAAATATTTAAAAAATAGAATATAAAAACAAAACAGTTAAAAACTAATAAAAAAATAAAGCATGTTTTTTTAATAAAGAGAAATACAAAGAAATAAAGTTTCTTAAAAACAAAGAGAAATAGCAATTTTCCAAAAAAAAAAATCAAAAAACAGTTTTTAAAATAATTAAAAAATATCTTTTAGTCCATATAAGAAATAATAAAAAACATTTTTAAAAATAATAATAATAAACAAATTTCTTTAAGAAAAACAACAAACAAAATCAGTTGAATTTTTGCAGAATAGTAGTATCTCGTCTTCACAAAACTAGTTCAACGCTGCAATGTATGATTGGGCTACCACTAATTAATAAAGCGTGTTTACTAAACACGCTTTTAGATCGTTTCAAGTAAAGCGTGTTTAGTAAACACGTTTTTATAATTGTTTATTTCAATTGAAAGCGTATTTTACAAACACCCTTTTTACCTGGCCCACCCAACTTTATGAACTACCAGATAATGAGTGACGCTTTTCAGTTCACTATTTACCTTCCTTGCCTATATAAGTGGCGGAGTCTTTTTCAGTTCGTTGATCAGAATTTTTGCAAGTACACTGTAAAGACGAGAAAGCCTAGCGAAATATCAGCTGATTAGTTGGAGCTCTTTTGTTCTCTTACAGCCTTTTGTACACTCTTTCTCCTTCTTTTAAATTTTATTTAATGTATTTATTTTCTAATAGGGAGTGGGATTCTTACTTTTTAGTTCAAACTTTGCCAGTATAGTAAATAAATGTAGAGTTTTTTTTCATTTTGTGTGCGGATGCCGCTTTTAAGCTAAGGTTCTGCTTGCCTAGGAAAAAATTTGAACATTATTTAATGTATTTATGCTACACTAATAGTTTGGGGGTCTAGTTTTTTAGCTGAGACTCTGCCAGATTAATAAATAAATATCTTTTATCTTTTTTTCTATTTTGTGTGCGGAGCCCACTTTTAAACTGAAGTTCTGCCCCTCTAAAAAATAAATAAAAGAATAATACAGTTATTTAATGTATTTTTATGTTATAACAGTGTGGTGATCTAGCCTTTTAAGTTAGACTCTACCAGATTAGTCAAATTTTTTTTATTTATCTTTTTTATCATATTTGTATGCGGAGCCCGGTTTTAAGTTGAGGTTCTGCCCGTCTGAAAAAAAAATAATAAACAGTTATTTAATGTATTTATGTTATAACAGTGTGAGAATCTAGTTTTTTAGCTGAGACTCTGCAAGATTAGTAAATAAAATATCTTTTTTCTTCTTCTTTTTTCATTTTTGTGTGCGGAGCCCACTCTTAAGCTGAGGTCCTGCCTGTTTGGAAAAAAAATAGTTATTGAATGTATTAATGTTATAACAGTGTGGGGATCTAGCATTTTAGCTGAGATTCTGCAAGATTAGTAAATAAATATCTTTTATTTTTGTTTTCTATTTTTGTGTGCAGAGCCCGCTCTTAAGCTGAGGTTCTGCCTGTCTGGAAAAAAATAATAAACAGTTATTTAATGTATTTATGTTATAACAGTGTAGAGATTTAGCTTTTTAGCTGAGACTCTGCAAGATTGGTAAATAAATATCTTTTATTTTTATTTTTTTCATTTTTGTGTGCAGAGCCTGTTCTTAAGATGAGGTTATGCCTGTTTGGAAAAAAAAATACTAAACAGTTAATTTATTCTTAATGGTCGATTCAACCACCTGAGATGTTTAATTTATCATTTTTTTATCAAAATCTTTTTATCTCTGAAGCTGAGGTTCTACTGATTTGAGAAAAGAGCTTAAACATTTTTTTTCTTTATGTAAACCTCTTTCAACCTTTGTGATGTTTAAAATGCTTTCTCATTTTTCAGTTTGTCGTCTTTCACTTTTTTGCATATTTAGTACCAGGCCATTTAAAGGTTAGTACAATTGTTGATGGACGGTTCAGAGACCTTATGTCACATCCCAAACTCTAGGTCACGCGAAACACCCGCAAACAACCAACCTGAGAATACACTATCAAATTAAATCATACATGCATTCTATATAAACGCCAAACGTTTACACGGCCCCAACACCGGAAAACATGTTACAACATACATGTTCCAAAAACTATCAAAATGGAAGACTACAGATCTTTCGCCCTTCCGGCACCTCTGAATCAACCTGCGTGACCTGTACCTGAAAAATATTTCAAATCCTACATCGTGAGCCAAGGCTCAGCAGATACTAAACGGCACATGCAGTATAAGCTAAACATGCTAGGAAAAACGAGGTGTAGTTTTTTACTCTATTTCAAGCCATTAAAAATAATTTTACAAGCAAGGAAAAGCGAGGATAATAACCATGTTGGACTCACAAAAGCCTCAAAAAATAGTTTGAAAATGGTTTTCACATCCCAACACCCGCGAGTCTTAAAAATAATTCAAAATTACTATTATCCGTCCCATAATGCAGTTCATGCAATCCATGTAACACATGTCTCCTCAAGATCTCGTTTCAACCCTTCGGATAGCACACACACCCACATTCACACAAGTGCTTTGTCAGGACCTCATTTCAGCCGATCGATAGCACACACCCATGCTTCGTCAGGACCTCATTTCAGTCGACCGGTAGCATGTACACATATGCCTCGTCCGGACCTCGTTTCAGCCGACATAGCGTACACACACAAGTACCTCGTCAGGACCTCATTTCAGCCGACAGAGCGTACACACATCCACACACAAACCCATGCATCGTTAATCGGAATTAACATCTATCCCATTCCATACACATATGCACACCTAAACCAGGAATTAATGCATAAAATCACGTATCAACACTACGTTTCACCAACCACGTCACATACCCTATAAAACTCTGGGTTTTAAAGCATAAACCACATGACACAACGATATCCATTCCATGTAATCCACTTACATATTCTGTGCACAAATAAAACATAGTTATGAATGTACAAAGCCAATTATAAAAGCATATAGCCACATATAACCTCATATAACGACGCCACTCGCCACGTAACCCGGCATCCATACACCTGTACCCACGACGCCCACACGCACCAACACGAACAACAAACCTTCAGAACTTGACCTAACCAAAGGCCAACACCAAACCCACAAATCTGGTTCTCACCAAAACCTCACCTTAGAACCAAACCACGGACTCACACTTCCCGTGCTTAACCGTCATGCACACAACCGTGCCACAACACCCAAACCTAACCATGCACGTCGACCCGAGGACGGCGTCTAAACAAGCACCCAAGATCAAGACACGAACCCCGAAACCACCACATGACGAATCGAACCGTAAAAGGGATCCATAGGTATTTGAATCAACTAATTTCATAAATTAATCGATTGAATACCATAGGACACCGATTGGAAACCAAAACCCAACCACCTAACCACCAAAAACACACTCAAGCACTTCAGTCGACTGGACCTAGCCCCCAGTCGACTGAACAACACACTAAAAACCACAAAAAAATGCCTCAAAGCACTGTCAAGTCGACTGACCCCCGAGGTCGAGTCGACCGAACTCAAGAACCAAGATCCAGCCGACTGAACTCATAGGTTCGGTCCACTGAACTGGGGAAAACACCATTTTTAAGCTACGGGTTCTAGCCTCCAAACCTCAAATCAACACATCCAAACACCGATTCAACACCCTCGGACATACATACGCCTAGGCCTAGCACTAAGACCTCAAAAGAAACTGCCGATACCCTATTCCATCCACTGAAACCAACAAAAACAGGTTTTAAACCCCGAAATCCAACTTTTAAATAAGATCAGATCTACAACAATCTAAACAGTAAAAACACACACGATTACACATAGCACCCTTATAAGACATGAGAGTCTAGGATCCTACCTTGGTAAGTTAAAAACTCAACACCTCGAATCACGTGCAAGACCGAGCTTTGCCAGAATAAAATTTTGTCCGGATGGTTGCGTAGACCACGACGCCAAGAGCAAGGATCCGCATGCATCAAAACACATCAAAACGCATATAATCATGCAATGACGAAAACGCCGAATGCGCATCAAAAAACGCCGAAAAAGTAAACCGTCAAACTTTTTAGTTTTATCTTGCACTTTATTTTTTGTTTCATTATTTGAATTTAAGTTTAAAAAAACAAAAACATCATAAGCAATTAATTAAGTCAGCCCCCTAACTAAACCAAACAACCCCTTACTGGAAGCTAACATAAACCCATAACAGAAACCAGCGTGCATGTGTCTTCCCTCCAACTCGGTTGTTCGACCTAACTTTAGGATGCGCATTCAGACAATCCGGACGTCGATTTCAATCGCTGTTCGCGGCTACACGTAGACGGACATGAGATGAATCTAACAAAATAAATAGTGGTCAGATCAAAGGTCCGGAGTGACGGCGACGAAGGTCCAAAGTTGACAAAAATATATAGTTTAATTACTCCCTTTTCAAAACCTAATTTTTATAATAATTATTATTAAAAACCTAAACTTAGTTAAAAACATCTTTCTTTTCATATTTTAAGTTTTTCGTACAGACACAAATCCAAAAAATAGCTTTATTTTATTCAATTCAAATTATGAAATCACTCCAGCAGAAATTTTTTTTAACCATAGCCCACGAAATTCTTCGTTTTCTATTTGTACACAATAATAACCTTCTTAATTGTAATACATATTTTTATTGTAAAACGAGGATGGAGATGGTGAGAATTATGTTTTACTGGGGGGAAAACATCATCAATAATCGAGAGGAAGGCGTATGTTACGATACTGAAGCAAAGGGGTTTTACAATGTACCCCGGAGAACCACACTTGTTGATCTTGAAGCAATGATTTGCCGAAGCTGATTTCTTACGGTGGCAATTATCGTCTCAAATTCAAATGTAGGTTGCCTCATAGGCAGTTTCGTTCGGTCGTTAGATACAAAATCTTGCTGTTAAATGACGATGATACGTTTGACACAATATTAGGGCTAGCTGAGGGTACTCCTGAGAACTGCATTGAGTTTTATGTAGACATTGAAAGCCCATCGGTTGACCCGCAAACGATCATGCATGGTTCCTGATCGTTCATGCATGGTTCCTGATCCTGGATGCAACTATTAACGCAACCACTAGACGCGGTTGGTTCATATTTGGGGGATGACTTCGGGGGGTATAACCTAGCTACATACACTAACCCGAATACGTCATTTTCGTTGGACATTTCAACCGCAGGCAATACCAGTGTTGTGCGTCCGGTGGCATGAGTGCCTGAAATAGGGGAGTCAACTTCACTCATAGACACTTTACTCCCTTCAAGTCCAATTGTTGGGCAAGGTATAACCGCGGAAGCGGTAGAGCAATTTGTAAGGTACAGAGAGCCGAAAGACGACTACCAATTAAATGTCGACAACAAAGGTGTATTGTTGGACTCAGATGAAGACATAGACACTTTGTTAATGTGTACTGATCAAGATGCTGATGCTGAGGATGACGAAGAAGACTTTGGCCGTGTTGGGGAAGGGGCACGCGATGCCACCGAAGTGGCCGACCCGTCTTCTACATCGATTGACATCCCATTCTTTCAAAATGTAGATATGAAAAATGACGGATCAATTACTTCACGCGATTTTTATGCCCGCGGTAGGGCTTAGAATCCAGAAATGGCTGATCTATGCAAGGGTATGTTGTTCAGAGATAAGAATAACCTCCAGACAACCGTGAAGCTGCATCATGTAAAGAACAATCGAGAATTTGAAGTCGTGGATTTATGGAAAGTTACTTGGGTGGTCGAATGTAAAAATAGCTGCAGTTGGCGGCGTCGTGCGGTTAAAAAGAGTATTCATGGGTACTTTGAGATCACTCAATATGCTGGTGATCACCACTGCGTGTACGGGAGGATGAATAGGGACCACCATAACCTAGACTCTCGATTTATTACTACATCCATCACGGCTGACGTGGTGGTAAGATTAATAACTTTGAATGTGATTTGCATTGTTCATCATACTTAAACTCTTCAACCTTTTACAAAGTTACTATGATTTTGCAGAAAAACCCAGAGATAGCCCTGACAACTATACTGACAACTGTCAACTCCATCCACAAGTACCAAATATTGTACAAGAAGGCGTGGTTAGCGAGGACAAGAGCGGTCGAGTTGGTGTTTGGGAAATACTATGAGTCATACAATAAGTTGCCTAAATATATGACTACATTGCAGATGTATAATTCGGGCACTGTCGTGGAATAGAACTTAATCTACCCATCGAACGCCAACGTGGCGGCATTGAACTGTGTTCTGGGCATTCAAGCCATTCATTGATGGGTTCAGACACTGTCCACATGTCATATGCATAAATGGCACCCATCTCTATGACAAGTACAAATGGAAAATGCTTATCGCGACTGGAGTCACTGCCGATATGAAGATGTTCCCGCTGGCTTTCTCTATTGTAGATGAGGTGACGACAGAGAATTGGTCCTAGTTTATCATCAACCTGAAGAAGCATATTGTCCTCGACAGGGAGGGGGTAACCTTGCTCTCTGATCGGCACGTCGCCATCAAAAATGCTATTCCCAATTCTGGGATAACCCAACTGTTCGACCAGTAGGGCATCATAGGTACTGTATACGGCGCGTGCAAAGCAACTTCAACAAGAAGTTCAAGAACCAGCCACTCAAATCTTTAGTTTGGGCCGCTACCACGGAACATCAAAAGAGAAAGTTCAATCTGAAGATGGAGGAGATCAAGGGTTTGAGTGAGCCAGCGTGGAGATGGCTGAGTCGTATAAACCCTATGAAATGGACACTTTCCATGATGGTGGTGCTCGTTGGGGGGTGATGACCACAAATCATGCCGAGGCTTTCAATGGTGTATTAAAAGGAGCTTGGAATATGCCCATCACTGCATGTGTGGAAACTACTTTCCATTGACTGGTTAAGTATTTGGATCGAATGATGAGTCGTGTTGAGAACATGTACCGGAATAAAAATGTATATCCGGATTCAGTGTAAGAAAAGATCTTTCGCAACCAGGAGATATGCAATCAGCATGACTTGATACCATTTAACAGGTAAATCCTATTTCTGTTACATTTGTTGGAGACGTTTGAAGTTATCATAAGGTAATGTACATACTGATTGACTATAATTAACAGGAGTCAAGGGGTGTACGAGGTAGTGACGGCAGTTCGATAAGGCAGAGGTCGAAACTGCCACGTAGTCCACATACATAACAGAACATGTGATTACGGTAAATATGAGATTTACCACTACCCTTGCTCGCACATGTTTGATGTTCTTGCTGACCTCGGAGTAGATGCCTTATTTCTAATTGCACCCGAGTATTTGATGTCAACATACTTGCAAGTTTGGCAAACGACGCTACAACCAATGCCACATGAAGATTATCGATCGACGCCAAACTTCCCGATCGTCATCGCAAACCCGAACCGTATAAGGCCTGCAAAGCCAAGACGTCCGCAGCATAGCCGAATCCACAATGAGATTGACATGTCAAGACAACGAATATTGAATTATTGAGGTATTTGTCAGCAAGCAGGGCACGATAGACGGACATGCCCCAATAGGCCACGATAGGTTTATATGGATTTGGTTTGCGGCCGGCTGTAATGATCGAAGCTGATGCATGTATTGTTCAATATGTGCTTGTAATAAAAGTCATGCTCATGTATAGCATTTTAATTATATATATTATTCAATCTCACGAAAAGGATCATTAAATTGCATTATCTATTTCCAATACTTGTTGATACAAGAAAACAAAAGCAAGACATTTTAGAAAAATAGTATTGAAAATCCAAACTTTTGCTAGCTGTTATACTTAAAAATCCAAATAATGTAACTGTGTTTTCAGGGTTTGCTATTGACGTGACTCTTCATCTAAGCATGTGAGATCCATTTACTAACAGACGTTAGAGTAGAGGGCTTCATGACGAACTTCTACAAACCACGTGGCAACGCAGGCAATTCTCGAGTCACTCCACGCCGAAGTCTCCTATAAATATCAACCGTTGTGATTGAGATATATATACCTTTAGCCAATCGAACCAATCCAACATATATGAACATGGTGTTGACATATACAGTGCGCGACATCTTCGTTGCTATGGGTCGTAGTTGGGTTGGTGATGATGAATTTGTATACACTCTAGATCCTAACCTCTACTCCAGTCCAAACAGTGTACGTACCATGCGATTCGAGTTGCAATATCGGATTACGCAATCAGAGGTCCTAGTGCATGACTGCCGAGCAGTTGGAATTCGAATCCCACGACAACTAGGGAAGAACATGCCCACTGATACTAGTGAACAGTTGCATATGGCTTTGCATCGTTTTTGCGAAGTAGTTAATCGCATACAAATGCGGTTACACAGGTTCACTTGTGAACAGACAACGAGGGAGCGAAAAGAAGAAAGTTTACTACACGACGCGTCATTGTGCCACAATTGGAGCATGGATGCTACCTTCCAATCAGATATTAAAATGTCAGATGATGATGGAAGCACATGATGTGCGGCTATATTCTATAATGTAGAACAGTACTTTATCATGTAAGGCTTCGCCATTTTAGTGCTAAAAGATGTGAACAGTAATTTTCAAAAACTAGAGATTTTCAAGAGAAATTTTACATTTAAAATGTAAAATTGAAAACGTTTTTCATTTAACAAGCAAGAAAAAATTTAGAATCCCCATTTATCGAAAATCTCATTTTTAAAAAATATTTATATTGATTTTTGCAAAATAATGTATAGTTAACTTCTCTCGTCAAGACGATTCGAAAAAATATTTTTAAAATCAAAATCTAAAAAAAGTTTAAAAAATAAAAAATTTAGCTATTAAGTTATATTTTAAGTTGCTTAATTTTTATCTTTACCGAAATGTTTTCACTTTTGATAAAAAAAAATTTACTTTTTTTATTCATCTTATCGAGATAATTTGGAAAAATAAAAGTATTTTAATTTAATCAAAATACAAAACATTCAAGAAAAATAAAAATATGTTAAATTTACAAAATGTAGTCCAAATGGGGCCTTTGTCTTATCAACAAAAATAAAAAATGTAGAAAACTTGGGAAATAACCAAAAATTTAAAAATAAAGTAAACTTAACTTAGTTAAAATAAAATTTTAATTAAACTTTGAATAATTAACTAAAAATTAATCGTAAATACTATTTTATTCTTGTCATCAAGAAG
Source organism: Heliamphora exappendiculata (assembly GCA_034768845.1). Classification (NCBI taxonomy): domain Eukaryota; kingdom Viridiplantae; phylum Streptophyta; class Magnoliopsida; order Ericales; family Sarraceniaceae; genus Heliamphora; species Heliamphora exappendiculata. The sequence continues at coordinate 15,554 of JAOTRH010422649.1, read as the reverse complement.
AATGAAAAAAAACTTAACTAAAATTTATAAGAAATTTGAAAATATTTAAAAATCAATTGAAATGTTTTTCACTTTTGATAATTTGTTTTATTTTTGTTATTTATCTCATCGAGACAATTTTAAAAAGTAAAAATATTTTAATTTAATCAAATTATAAAACATTAAAAAAATAAAAATATGTTAAATTAACAAAATGTAGTCAACATTGAGCCTTTGTCTTGTCAACAAAAATATATACAGTGAAAAACTTGAGAAATAACCAAAAATTTAAAAATAACATAAACTTAACTTAGTTAAAATAAAATTTTAATTAAACTTTCAATAATTAATTAAAAATTAATCATAAATATTATTTTATTATTTCCATCAAGAAGAATGAAAAAACAAAACTTAACTAAAATTTATTATGCAATTCATCCATGAAGAAAACACGCATGGATTTGATACCGTAAAAAGCATAATGAAAAACATATGTACATGAAAAGTGTTTTTTTTTGTTTTCGAATATATTTTTATAATTGAATCCATTTATTACGTAGAACTCGTCGAGTTTCTTATTTGTAAAAAAATTTAGATTAATTTGATAATTGTAGCTAAGTAATTAAATAACATTTGTTTAAAAGTTTTGTTTTTAAAATTATAACTTTTATTTATATTATTTATAAAAAACACATTATGCGATAACTTAGCTACAGGTATCGGGTCAACCTAAATTTTATATGGATAACAAACTTATTTATTTTTACGTAATAAACGGATCTGATTATAAAATAAATATTTAAAAATTAAATCAAAAATATGAACAAAGTTTAACTCATTTGAGATTGAACTTGTTAAAAATATAAAATCAAATTCATGCCTAAAAGCGTGTTTGCTAAACACACTTTCATCGAAAATAAATTTTAACATTAAACGTGTTTACAAAACACGCTTTATTAATAAATTTGAAAACGTGTTTAGTAAACACGCTTTTACTAAATTTATACTGAAAACGTGTTTATTGATTTTAAACACACGTTTATTGAAAATTAATTTTAACATAAAACGTGTTTAGTAAACACGCTTTTATTAAAACTAAATTTATACTGAAAACGTGTTTACTAAATACAGAAAGCGTATTTTCTAAACACGTTTTTATTTTACTATTTTCACTTCCTTCGATGTTAAGCTTGAAGTGTGTTTAGCAAACACATTTTCTATTAAAACGTGTTTGCTAAACACGCTTTTACGTAGGTTAGAAATTAAGTTTTAAAAACCCCATTCCGTTAATTAAGTTATGAACTTCACGTATTTTGGTAAAAGAGGCTTCTCTCTCTCTCTCTCTCTCTCTCTCTCTCTCTCTCTCTCTCAACTCTCAACTCTCAAGCCGGAAAGATTCTAGAATTATGGGAATACTTTTGCCCCGACCGTTAGCTCGATAAGGAACCGTTATGAGTTATATTTTTAAAATAAATTTTTAGAATCTCAAAAGATTTTTATTTTTTATATAAGTTTTGATATTACTTTTTTTCAAATAACTAATTTAAAAAGAACATAGTCAATATTATTATTTTATCCAAATAAAAACTATTAGTAATACTATTTTCATAGACAACTCGTAAAAATTTCAAATTATAAATATTTCTTCTTTGTTTAAGATTTCCAAATAAGGTCAGTCATCAAATTTGTTGAAGTCTATAGAAATGGTGAAAAAAGAGGTTGGGAGATTTCAAAAGCTAAGTTTACGAATAAGTAGTACATTCGCAACTAAAAATGTAAGAAAGTTAATTCTTATGTGATATTTTTAAATTATTATAACTAGCGGTTGACACACGCATACGTGTGCCATTGTAAAATAGTTATGAATTTAAAATTAAACAATTAAAAGAAAGTTTGATAGATATTTTGAAAAAAGAGGAAGAGAGAATAGGTGGTTACTGGTTTTTGAGAGAAATGGAGTGAGAGATATGAGGATAATTTAGGAATTATGAAAAAGTCACATGACTTCAAAATAAGGAACACCAAATGGGTGTTCTCCTTTTATAATATAGTATAGATGATAAGTAATGATAAGTGCTAATTTTTGTGATTTTACCTTTTCATTTCTTATAATTAATTTTTAAGTGATTTTGTCTTTTAAACTTGTATGTACGTACAAATATATAGCATAGCTCTATTTTAGAAATTCGTTTTAGACCTTATAAAACTCAGAATTGGCAATGTTTATAGCTTTTAAGATCTCAAATTTGTAAAACCAACTGAATTGTTTGGATAACTCTATTTACACTTAGCAATAGGGATGTCTAAAAAATCAATAAAATCGAAAAACCAGTTTGATTCGTGCGAATTGATTTAGTTTTATATTGAATCGATTTGGTTTCGATTCTACGAATATGTAAATCATAGAATACGGATCGGTTCAGGGATTTAAAATCACAATTTCTGATTCCAAACCAAACTAAACAGAAATCTTTAATTTAATATATATATATATATATATACAATCTATTTATAGCATATATTGGTTCCTCACTATAGTTACCATAGACTAATTATATTAAAATAAATACCTCATATATTCAACATATATATATATATATATATGTATATATAATTAGTTTTGCAGTAAATGAGTATGAATTTTGATGTTGAATCTTAAAATTTATTTGCTTTTGTTAAGTTTTAATGCGATTTTTGCTAAATTTTTACACTTTATACTAGAGTATTGCATATTAGTGGAACAGTGATTTTGAACCGAGACCGAACCGTCAAAGTAGGTTCACTTTCAAATATCACACGGTTTGATTTGGTTTTGAAATTGATGGACCCGTACGGACTGATTTAGTTCCTGAATTTATGCAAAATCGATCCAAATCGAACTGTGTACACTTCTACTTATCGGATGATTCTAAATGAATACATTTTTTATTTTGAACACACTCTAACATACTAAGAAAATTTAAATTTTTTCTTTATCTTTTGCGCACACATAAATACTAAAATTAACCTCATTTTCGACCTCTATTTTTTCAACACATATATGTCCCAACACTTTTTTTCCTAACTCCAACCGCGACCACCAAACCCTTTCCCATGCTCTCTTGTCGCAATTGGTGCCCACCCATTCCCCACCTCTCCCTCCTTTCTCTCTGTTGCACTTTCTTATCCCTCTCTTCCTTCCACTATCGAGACACCCCCTTCCCTCCTTTCCTCTTCTCCTCCCCTCTTCCCCACTTTAGTATATGACCTAGGGTTTTCTAAAAGTCCTAGGGTTTTCAATCCACCATCGCAACCACCTTTTTAATCTTCTTTTCTCTTCAATTTGCCATCCCTTCTCCTCTCCCCTAGGGTTTTGGTAGATTTCCTGGGCCAAACTAATGGGTCTCATTCAATTGTTCCCATTCACTTTGTCAAGCCAAACCGTGATGTGTTCTTCGTTGTTGTGCATGACTTTATGCTATTTTTTGACATTATTTGACTTTCGATTACATAAAATCAAAATAAAAGAACTAAAAATTAAAAAGTAATTATTTTTACATTGATCCTATACCTCCAAATGGTTCACAATCAATCTATCACGATCAACCCTTGTGGTTAAAAAAATTATTTAATAATCAATAAATTTTATACAATCAAACATGCAAATATATTGACCATTAAAAATTAGGATTAGATTGCCTACAAAATAGAGTTAGTTCAATTTAAATCTACCAGAACCCCTGATTCAATCAAACATAATCAAAGACGGAGTTGATACTAATTGTTGGGGCAAACTTTTAAGATCCTAAGATTATATCTATGATTTTAGTGAAAAACAACCCGGAAGGGTAAATGCCGAAACATGCTACAGATTAAAACTTTTGATATCGAACAATAAAAAATAAAACCCAATAATACTCTCAAAGTTAGTTTTAGGATTATACATCTTGAAATCTGGTTGGATGATTTCAGTTGCTGCAATAATTTCTAGTTAACAATTCGTTAAAATTTTTTACTCTAGTCAAATCTCGAACACAAGCTTTCTACTGTATTCTCGAATTCTAGAACACGAATAAAGTGTGAGATTTAATCTCTCATGATCTTTAAAATCTATTTAGTCACATGTTCTTTGAATTCACAAGATGTGAAAATCCTAGAACTGAATTTTGATCTACCAACGATTAGATTTTATAACTGCATATAAATAGGTTATAGTAGGGACTAATGAAGTAAATAAGATGTGGGCTTCTAATTAATTATGAAATCATACCTCTATCTAGAAGTAATTTCATAAAAATATAAATTATAATTCATTGTACTAAAGAATTATAATTGCACTCACAGCAATTTTCTTAAAATTGAAGTATTCGAGCTCCTATTATTAAATTCTTATTTATTCTCACTGCGCCAATATTACTGATACCTGTAAATTAAATTAAATTACTGACAATTATATTTAATCGGCTTTTTCAAAATTCCTTTAGACCTTCTACTCACTTATTTGACTGTCGGATTAAAAACTCTACTTATAGGGTTTGGCTCGATCAAAACTTATAAATTTTCTTAAGAGAGTATTATTAATTCTTATTTTTTGATACGTGAATTTTGTCAATAATTAATATCGTTACCCAACTCACCGGGATTATAGACCCATAAAAGATCGCACTATCTAATGAATCAAAATAACAAGCATTAAATATACGTGAATAATAATTATTTCAGGATTAAGAGTATAAGCACTCATAATAACCATGAGGTGTGAATTAATTTATATTATCATTATAAAATTAATTATCCCAACTTGGTTCTGTTCAATACATACAAAGTGTACTAACACAATGAGTTGGAATAATTGTCGAAACAATTACCATTTCCCGTAATTAAGAAAGATCTACTAAAATATTGTACTATAATCGTATTGATGGTTTGTCTAATTCCATCTAAGACTGTGAACTAAAAACTTATATTCCATAAGAATTTTTAATCTGGTCTTCTGTGTAAACCGAACTCTACAGACCAGATTTAATTCTATATTGAATAAAAGATATCTATGCGCGACATTAAATAAATAATGAAATGCATACATTATTAATTAAGATTCTCATAAAAAAAAATAATTAATTTTATTAATAAATAAAATTAAAAACTAAAACCAAAATTATAGTTTTTAGTATACAACCTTAATAGCCATGACCCAAGGTTCCTTCGACTTATCGTCGCTAAACTTATAATCTAAAATCAAGTCTTTACATCACATATATGGAAACATTCAAAAAGTTCAAACTTGGGGAAACATTTGATTTTAGTCTGTTTACATTGAATATGCGCGTTATTACAAGTTTGTTAAAGCTTAAACAAGCATACATTCTATATTCAAGTCAAGGCCATAACATGCTACGAGTGCTCGAAGATAAAGAAGAAGAAAGAAGACTTACCGCATGGTTTTGAGAAGATAGATAAACGATTAGCTCACGTAGGTGAAAGTTAGGAGCCACTTCTGCGACTGTAGGCACGTATCTCCTCATCCTGCCCTAGTCAACACGATGAGGCACCGGAACATATCTGAGAGGATCAAAATGGGCAGGGTCGTCCTCACCAGCATGAGGGTCCAGAAATCCCGCTGCCTCCACTTCTGTCAATGCCTGCTCTGCCGCCGCAGATGCCTGCTCTACAACTGCTTACAGTAAAGCCCGCTCTGCCTCAGCTGCCAGCGCCTCCATCGCACCTATCGAAGTAGAAGGTTGCGGATCTGATACCCCACCAACAAGAACGCTAGACTCGGCGCCGCAAATAGTGCCTGCAAAAGTACACCCGATAGCAAAAGGGCTGCATCGTGCCCCAAGGCCGTCGTCTCCTCGCCCACGACCCGTCATAAACAAAAAAGGAAGGAATAACAAAATGAACATCCTTCGAGACAAGATAACAACCCAAAAGTGGTCGTAAAACTCAAAAATGTCGAAGGAAGAACTGAAATCCTAAGAGCACCAGAGAGGGAAGAAAAGTTAGAAAGAGAGAGTAAAGTGTAAAATGAAACTATCCAGTGCAAACCTGGGGATTTATAAAGCCTTAGATTCTTGCGGTCGCAAGGTTTGGTTGCTACGACCGTAACCAATTTGAATCGTCATGTGGCGATCACAAGAAACGTTTGGTTAGATTATCATGATCGTGACTTAAGCCAACCGTCACATCACGACCTTACCCTATGCACCAAGTGACCACAAACTTTGAAGTTTGCGGGTGTTTTTATTTTGGTAGCCTTTTGGGTTTTGTGTCTTTTTTGATAAGAATAGTTTTTAAGGTCTTGATTCGACCTTTTTAATTATTTTTATTCTATTCTCCTTCAGATTTTTAAGTCTTGACTCGACCTATTAATTTGTTATTATTTTTCAGTAAAAATAATTTTTAATGTCTTGACTCGACTTTTAAAATTATTTTTTAATCTCATTTAAATTTTTAGATCTTGACTTGATCTATCAATTTGTTTTCTTTTTCCGATTTGAATAGTTTTTAAGGTTCTAACTTGACCTTTTTAATTATTTGTATTTCATTTTCGTTCAAATTTTTAGGTCTTGACTCGACTATTAATTTGTTTTATGTTTCTGATAAATATTAATAGTTTCCAAGGTCTTGACTCGATCTTCTTAATTATTAATTTGTCCCATTTTTCAATCAAGTTTTTATGTCTTGACTCAACTTTTAAAATTATATTCCAGCTATAGGAGTGATTTTTGAGGCTCTTAACTCGATTCTTCAAAATTATTGCTTCCAAGTTGAATTTTGCGTCCTAACCCGATGTTTGAGTTTATTCTTGCTCTTTGTTGAGATTGCTTTAGGTCTTGACTCGACCCTTAGGGCTTATGATTTGCTTGCTTTTGCACCATGCATATTTGTATTTGCTCTGGAACTACGTATCAGTCTAATCCCTTGTAAAGAGGTGCGTGACAGCGTGATAGAAGTTTGAGTATGGCCGTCTTTATATGTATGCTTGTGTGCTTTGTAACCTAAGATCGACGGCTTGGTTAAAGGAGGATATCTCTGAAAGCTTTGACATAACTCACATCATGATTTGCTGCACAAATTGTGTCAAAGAGGAGCAACAATAGGCACCTTAATTTAACTCAGCCGTATCTTAGGTTTATTCAGGTGAATCCAATGATGAAAACTGAGATGAATGACGTTCATAAGTCTCCATTCGATCGCCGAGGAATAATTCAAACTTCGTACATCAAGAACTTTTAGGCCAACATCTAAGCCATTCAGGCCACAACTTTTGAACGCACCAACCATATACATCATTCACATACAAAGTTGCCATCACGTGTTTGTTCTTTGCGACTTGGACATTTTGTTGTATTGACCCCAATAAGAAACCCTTAAAAACTTCGACATTTCTCGCGACCGCACCTTTCATTGTTACGGCGGCCACTTCAATTCATGTGATCGTGAACTTTTGAGGAACCTTCCAAATCCTACATGTGTCACCACGTCAATAGGTGATGCTCTAGGCCATTTGCTTATAAATTGGTATCTTTGGTACTCTTTTAGGGGAGACAAGTAGAATATACGAAAACTCTACTAAAATACTGACCCGAGTTCTCACTCTCCTTGTGATACCAGCCTTTGGGACATCAAAATTGGATTATTTCTTATCAGTTGACGGATCTACAGACAAGCACTTCATCCTCGACTCAAGGATACACCTGAATTGCCATACTACAGGTATAATTATAAGAATCCCGATAATTCTCTTTTCACACCTCTTACTCAATCGTTGAAAGGTCGGGTTTGAATTCGAATTTTCATTTAAACTCGTATTTCACATGCTTAAGTTTTGTTAATTATCATGAAATCACTAGTAAAAGTAGTTACAAGATTTTATAAATACTCTTTTATGATATTCGAGCAGCCAGCCCACTAATTTTTTTAAAAATTCATCAAAATAGTGCTTACACACCTCACGGCTGCAACAGTTAATGTTGCGGGCGTAACAACTGAATACTTACATCACCACGGCCGCAACATTGTTATTTGCGTCTGTGAACTCTGGTCACATTGTCTTTCCAACCGCGACATCAATATATCTTGACCGCAACCCTCTTTTTTTTAATCATTTTCAGTAGTTTAAATTTGAACCTGACACATTTCAATTAATTCCTGCCATGTCCAGCAAGTTCCCTTTATTACAGCTTCCGCATGATTAGAATATAGGGATTCCTATTTTTTTTTGATTGGCTTTATTAATCCTAGGCAACCCCAGAAGGGAGTGAATTGGGTTTTAAAATAATAATAACAATTTTTAAAACCTTTTAATTTCATAAATAAATATAGTAAATATATATCGACAATGAAATTGAAAAGGTTAAGGAGAGATATTGGAACCAGATACCGAGATTTATAGTGGTTCGGTTTCTTCCAAGCTTACGTCTACTCCCCAAAACTCTCATTGAGAATTTGCACTAAAATCGAATGATTCACATGCGCGTTCAAAGGACTTTACAGCTTGAAGAGATTTCTACAAACAATCCCTTATTTTTCTAAATACTTTTAAGCTCTTCTTTAAGAAGCTCTCACACTCTCTTAAAGGATCACAAATGTGACTCTCTCTTTACAATAAATGAGAATTGAATCAGAGATTTATTAACAATCACTCCTTACAATGATTAGAAATAAATGAGCAAGGGAATGAGAGTATTAGGGCTGGAGGAGTAAATAGAAATAGATGTTTCAACGAGAAATTTGAGCTTTCAATGCAATCAATAGAATAGTGTCCAGAAGACTGAAACTCGGAAAATTAATTCCTTATATAGTCTATTGAAGTAAATGACCATTGGTGGGTTGGTGGAGGCAATAAGTGCTCTAAAAAAGTTACCATTGGAACCAACACATATTTTAAATTCTGTTGCAGGTGTTGACACAAATATCTTTGGTGTCGAAACAAAATGGTCTTGGCCTTGGTTCTTGAGCAAATGTGTCGACTCAGTGCTTCGTTGGTGTCAACCTTATTTTTGCATTTTTCTCACCCACACGATGGTGTTAACTCGTGGATCTTTTGGTGCCGATTAATGCATTTTTTCAACTTTTCAGTTAGGACCTTGGTTTTGACTCATATTAAAGTTGGTGTCAACGCAAGGCTTTATAGTCTGCTCAAGGTGTCGGCTCATGTCTTCATTGGTGTTGACTTTGATGAGAGACTTTAGCTACTAGAAACTCGGTGTCGACACAACTTCGTTTTGGTGTCGAACATTTCAGTCAGACTTGGTTACTGAAAAAACGGTGTTGACCCTTCTTCGATTTGGTGTCAACCCTGGAAGTCCGACTTGGCTACTGGAATTTCGGTGTCGACCCTTCTTTATTCTGCTGTTGACCCAAACTCCTTGTTCCTGAATGGTGCCTTTGTGTCGACTTAGTGCTTTGAGGTGTTGACACTTTTGGATCAGTGTCTGATGAATGACTTGAAGTCTTGGTGTCGACCCATTTCACTTTGGTGTCGACACATTAAGTTTCCCAGATGGTGTCTAGGTGTCAACTCTTGTAACTTTGGTGTCGACTCATAAAACCTGAAGACTGGAACCTAGAGGATCACTTAGTGTCGACTCATATGAGTGTTAGTGTCGACACAAGTTGAATCATGTCAAGGTACTGAGATGTCGACCCATTCTGCATTGGTGTCGACTCAACTTGGATCCCGGTCCAATACTGGAGGTGTCGACACTTCTGAGTTCCTGAAACGTCTTAAGAAAAGCGGTTAAGGTGACAACCCTGAACTTCAATGGTGTCGGCACACTTGAGTTTGTCAAGCGTGCTTTGCCTTAAAGTGTTAAACCAAAAGCCAATTGGTGTTGACACCAAATGTTCTACTCAAGAACAATAAGTGTTAACTCTTTTGGCGCAATGTGTCAGCACAAATGACATAAGGTGTCGACTCATTTGGCATGCATTGTCGACTCATTTGGCATATAGTGTCGACACTACGTTTTTAAAAATAATTAAATGTAAGTTTTAAATCATTTAATTAGAAAATATAAATTAATAAAATTATCAAAATCTATTTAAAATGCTCTTGGGCTAACATTCGCCCCTTTTTTATGATGACAATATTTTTTAGAAAATATTTAAAAAGATTTTGGACAAGGGTACTCCCCTTACCTTTATGCCTTTAACAACAATTACTTAAAACAAACATGGCATACAATCAATATAGAATGCTTCAGCAGTAGTATATTTAACAATAAAAAAGGCATTCGTTTAATATTGCAACAATAATCTCAATATGGAAATCATCAACAATTGGAACTAAAAGGACATGATTTCCAAATAATGAAGCAATTGTCAATCAACAGTTGGGAGAAAATTCTAGAATTTACCATTCATGAACACAAAACATTGAATTCCATACAAACAATAGTTAAGTGTTTTAACAACCATATACCAATGATAACAAATCATAAAGTGTTTTTCAAAAATCATTAAGCATTCACAAACACTACAACCAAACATAAACAGCAATGTATGTTTAAATACATCTTCTCCTTCTTAAAAAAAAAACTTCATTTCTTTCTTTCTTTTTCTTTTCTTCATTCTTCTTTTCTTCTCCCCTTTTGTGATCATAAAAAATCATCCATATGACGCTTGAATGCCTTCTTCTCTTCCTGCTTCTTCTTTCTCTTTGTTGTCTTTTTCTTGGATGTAAAAGCTTCTTCATTAGCTTTTTCCTTAGCTTTCATAGCTGCAAAAGTTGCTGCTAAGGCAAGGTTAGCTTCGTGTCGAAGTTGGACTTTTTTCTATTTCTTTGTCTCCTTGGGCTTAAATTGTTTTGCCCATACTTTCTTGAGCCATTGTAGATATTCATATACCTTCCTACATTTCTATTGAATTTCCAAGACCACTCCTTCATTATATTCCTTTCTGATTTGGTAAAGGATGTTCTTGTTGGTTGAAACGATGGAGTCGACACTCTTTTTCATGTTCTGGCTTACTATAGTCCCAGCTTCACAAGCATTTTTGACTTCCTTCATGAGGCCTTTCTATTTACCATTGATGAGAACAGCAGCCTGCAACAATGTTTATGTGACTCCCTAGGTCACGCATGTTAGCATCAACCTTCTCATGAAGGGATGTTAAAGAGGAACTCATTGACTAAACAAGCAATGAGAGTTCATCCATATGAAGAGAGGAGAGAGGCTCTGATGGAGTAGAGGAAGAGGCACCAAAGACTAGAGGGGGAAGAGGAGCAGAGGAAGGGGAGTAAAGGGATCAACTCTAGGATGAGGAGGAGGTGATCTGGGAGAGAAAGTATCAAAATGAACATGGGAACTGGATTGAGCAGGACGTAGAAGAGGGTTTCTACTGGTTGAAGGATTAGTAGACAAGGGGGAGGCAAGACGAGCTTTCTTAGTGGCCTAAACACCATCCACCTGGGTAATCTGCATGTGTTTGAAGGTGGTCTTGTTGTACAATTTATGCTTTGAAAAAGAAATCCGCTTTTCCTTAGATAAATCAACACCGAAGTGTCAAAATACCTTGGTAAGGTACATTCCATGGGAAAGAGAGGTGTTTGATTTGGTGTGGGTTTGAAGCATGTCAGAAATGAACAGATAACTGAGATTGAGTTTGTGACCTTCAATGATGCACCACATGATGTAGTCATGCATAAAGGAAACATCTCCAAACTTCCCGAATTGGGATAGAAATATGTGATTGATGAAATAATGGAGGAGTCTCATTTCAAGGTTCAAGGAATTAGCCTCTAACAGCTGGGTAGGATCAGCAACATCAACATCAAAAAATTTCTTCACGACATCATAGAAAAAGAAATTCTCAATGGTCCTTTTCTTCCTATGGCAAGGAGTGAAAAGCCGGCTATTGGGAATGCCAAGAATGGAGTTCAAAGTCTCAGAGTTAAAATGAATGTCGATACCATTCACCCAAGTGGTGATGGTAGTGCTAGTGTAAGCATCAGTGACTTTCACGTGGGTGTAAAAGAGTTTGACTAAGGTGGGATAATGGTAGTCACGGATCTGTAGAATATCCATCCAATTGAGAGTGGTGAACCACATAGAGAAGTGCATACTAGCGAATCGAAAAAATTAAAATCGATAGCACAACTAGAAATTACCGTGCTATTGACGAAGGATGCTGTGGTGCTAGAATTTTGGGTTTTATTCAAGAATAAGGAATTCAAGAGTTATTTTGAAAATATTTTAACGCCTTCAAAATCAAAAGATTTAAAAATTATTTTTATTGAAAAATAGAGTCGCTACTTAGTTTTTGAAAAATAAATAAATAAATAAAAGGGGTCACTGATCGTTACAACGTTTAACTAGAGAAAATATGGCTCCGGGGGCTAAGGTACGAATTGGGGAAGGTGTTAGGTACCCAGTTCGCCCAACTGTGAGGTTGGCCTCTACTAATCATTAGTGATTTTCTTTAATTAAATTTCTCAAATGCACGCAAATATAAAAATTGGAGGCAAAGAAAGAACAAGCAAAATCAAGTAGGGAACATAGCATAGACATATAAGACACAAAACAAAGAAAGATAAAAACATGAAAAGGTGAAATCCTATATTCTAAACAAGCAAAGTCTATACTAAGGATACATGGTGAAAATCGCATGCAATAACAAACAAAGGATGAAATCATTAAATAAAACTAGCAAACTCTGATCATGTCAAAATTAAACTTTGCTTAACACTAGCATAACATGGGTTTAAAGAAAAGAAAGGAAATCCTAAAATATTTTAAACCCTAACCATGCGATAACCACACAATGAACTGCATACTAGAGGTCATACATAACAAGACAGAGCCAAAAACAAGTATACGGGTGCAACATTGATTGTTGCAACCGCATTGATGTTAGTATCAGAATGTTGCATCCGCAACATCACTGGTTGTGACCGCCAGGTGTTTGGGCATTGTGTTTCTAAATTTTAAGAAACAGTGAGGTGGGGGCTAGCATGCCATGAGTACCAAGTTCACAGAAACATTTAGAACTATTTTAAATAGAAATATGACGAAAACATGATTGATTTTATACTAACAAGCTAAGAATTAAGCGTACAAACAACATGACTATGATGACAAGACCAAATCATAGCCAAGCGAATATGTAATTTGTAAATTAAAACAAACAAATTAACCTGACCTCTCCACGAGGGTGGGAAGTGTGGAGAGAGAAATGTCGATGTTCTGACGAGGGTACCTGAAATGCGGTAATCCGGGTGTGTCCTTAAGTCGTAGAGATCAATACATGTCTATCCGGTCCTCGGGGAGTACTCCACTTCCAGTGCTCGAGCAATAGGAATGTATCGGGATGCAGGTCCGTAATGCGACAGAGTATCGGTGTACTCAAATTATTCTTCCTCCTTGAAAATCATACCGAAAGTACATTTATATAGAAAATTCCAACCAATGAGGTGTTGACACGGTCAAGGCCTCAGAATATGTCCCAAATGTTGCGATCGCAACCTTTGAAGGTTGTGACCGTGAGGATGGTTGTTGAGATCGCAAGGTTTTTTAGGGTTTCTAAGAGATTCAAGTTGTGGTCGCTACAATCAAGGGGACTGTCGTAAGGTTCAAAGGTTACGACCTCAACAACTTGGGCCAGTGAACAACTAGAACGCAAGGTTCAAAAGTTGTGGCCTCAAGGTTTAAAAGCTGTGATTATGTGGCTTGATTTCACAAAGTACTAGTTTTGAATCACTTCCCATCGATCGTTCAGAGACATCATTCCACTTGATTTTCATCATTGGACTCACCCGGATAAGCCTAAGATTCGGCAGGGTTAAATCTAGGTGTCTATAATTGCCCATTTATGACACAACTTCTATAGCAACGCATGATGCGAGTTATGTCAAAGATCCAGAGACAACATTCATTTGATCGAGCCATCAATCTTAGGTTACAAAACACACAAGCATTCATATGATGGTGGTCGTACACGAACTTCTGTCGAGTTTCCCACGTGTCGCATTGCTAGGGATTAGACAAAAATGTAGTTTCAGGACAAATACAAAAGATGCAAGATGTAAAACATAATGCAGTTTACATCATGCAGATACTAACACGATGCAGATACTAATATGCCAAAGGATACCCTAAAGGTCAAGTCAAGACCTAAAAGAGCGCAAACGAACAAAATTCAAAGATCGAGTCAAGATCTAAGAATTCGGCTAGGATAAAATAATTAAAAAGATCGAGTCAAGATCCTAGAAATTATTTTAAACAGAAAAGTAATAAAAATTAATAGGTTAAGTTAAGAGCTAAAAATTTAAGCAGAAACAGGATAAAAAATAATTAAAAAGTCAAATCAAGATTTTAAAACTATTTTTATTAGGAGAAAATCACAAATTAATAGGTCAAATCAAAACCTAAAAATTTAGACGAGAACGGTATAAAAAATAATTAAAAATCGAGACAAGATTTTAAAACTATTTTTATTGGGAGAAAATCACAAATTAATAGGTCGACTCAAAACCTAAAAATCTGGACCGAAACATGATAAAAAATAATTAGAAAGTCGAGTTAGTACTTTAAAACTATTTTTATCGGGAGAAAATCAAAAATTAGTAGGTCGAGTGAAGACCTAGAAATTTGGACGAGAACGGGATAAAAAATAATAAAAAGTCGAGTTAAGATTTTAAATTTATTTTTATCAAGAGAAAATCATAAATTAATAGGTCGCGTCAATACCTAAAAATTTGGACGAGAACGGAATAAAAAAAATAAAAAACCAGGTCAATAACTAAAAATTATTTTTTAAATCCCAAAACAGGCATCTCAAACACATCCTAACATGCAATCATAACATATAAAAGGTATTCATGACTAAACAGGTGTGTACTCGTATAGCCACCCCAATTTGACCCCACCTAATCTTAGGCGAATCCGATGATGAAAACATGTGGAATAGTGTCTCAGTACGATCATCGGGAGGTGATTCAAGCTCGGTATTTGAACCGAGTCATCAAAAATCTTCAAAACCAAAGAAATTGTACCAAACTATCGATAACTTGTTGCCCAAGTCATTGTCAGAAGTGGCGACTACCAGGTTCATTGTGGCGGCCGTCAATAGAACCTCTTGGAAACGCTAGCAAAAAGTGGCAGCCGCCAACTCCAGCATGGCGACCGCCAACTCACATTGTGGCGGCCGCCAATATAACCTTTTCCAACCCAGCGGCCGCCAACTTGTATTGTGGCGGCCGCCAGCTCCAAATGGTCTGACGTGTCCCAAAATGTGGCAACACCTCATTGGTTGAAAAATTTTATAAATACTATACGCTGGCATACATTTTCTGGACGAATTTTGAGTGAGAGAGACTCTGCCGATATACCGAGCGATTTCGATCCCCGGAGCCAAAGCCCTACCGAAATACTGAGATCCGAGCCTCCGACAGTCCCAAGCCCTAGCTTGGATCATCGCCTGAAGATCAAATTGCTCACCCACATTCCCCAACTTGTGGATTCCGAAGCCATTCAGGTATTTTTCTTGTATCCCCAGCCCTTCAACTCCATTTTTTACCCCTTTGGAGTTGTCGGGTTTAATTTGGTCAACTCATTTTAATTACGTTCCCGCATTATTTATGTAGTTGTTAT